>JACEGR010003208.1:0-109621 GCA_014170235.1 Listronotus bonariensis | reverse complement strand
TATTATCAGTATCACTACTGGAAAAATATTTAAAAGGGCTTTAAAAAATATACCATATTAGGTACATCTGACTTTATTAGTTTCGGAAATATGGCCATCCAAATCAGAAAATTAGGTAATTAATTAAGTACCGTCATTTAATAATAGGTAAAGATATTGACTTCATATTCTAGGGTTATAAATTACTCATCAGGAGCTTTAAACTGATATGCCACAAGACCTTCCCTTTCCATTTATTTTTTTCCTAAGATGGCGCCCATCCGCCATCTTGATTTTTGCAACTATTATTTTTACGTCAAAAAGTAGTTTATATCCTCCCATTAGTCATACCCAAATTTAATAAAGAAAAAAATAAGAGTACAAAAGTTAGCAGGGGGTACTATTTACGTCCACACTGTAGTTTTTATCATGTGCATGAATATGTAGGGCGTATGTATGACACTAGCAATGGCTATGTTGTGTCAAGATCGTTTGACTAGGTAAGGTTGCCTCATTACGTCACATATGTACCGCACTGCTGGTTCCTTGGCGCCAACAAGGATATCTAGACGAATAATACTATGAGGGCGAAAGAGCGCGATATACAATATTTAAAAATCAGCTAGAATAATCATTGTTAAATAATTTATTAATAGGAAATAAGGAAATAAAGAAATTACGGTAACAACTGGAATTAACAGTATTTAAAAGTATTTCTTTAATATTGACAAAAACACAAACTACACTGTTAAAAACTTCATTAAATAATGAGCAAAATACATATGTTCGTATGTTCGTGACGTATGTTCCGCCATGTTGCAAGGCTTACGAGGCAACCTTACCTAGTTAAACGATCTTGATATTGTGTGGGTGATAATATTTACAGCATATGGAAACTTATAATTTGTCAGAAAAGAAATTTTATTTTATTAATATCGAATTTAATGTACAAAAAATATTAATATCATAGTTTTATATTTTTAGGTGCACTATATAAATTTATTTTTTTTAGTTAAAAAAATTATTTCGGGAGATATTTTTTGAAAGTTCAATAATTAAAAGTTATATGTTGTTAATATTATATTTCATACTGTTATAAGTGTATCGGTGTACAGAATAAATTAAATTTAATATTGTATATTGTAAAATTGTAAGAATGTACAAATGGACATATTGTTATATATTTCTGATTCTAGCATAATTTTATTTAATAATAATCTAGATTGTACTGGTTTTAACGTTGTATATATATTTTTTTATTTTAAAAATGACATCAACAAGAAAATATGTGGTTTTAAGAAACTCTTTTTTAATAATGCATTTTAAGTACAATATTGTTTATTCTTTTTTAGCCTAAAAATTGTATTAAAAGTATACAGTCCAATCTAACTTATCCACATTTTTAAATGTCTATAACTTTTTATTTTTTAACTTTTAAAAATGATCCAAAAACCAACTTGTACAGTGAATTATCAAGTTTTTTTGTTATGAAGATTACACAAAACAATTTTATTAACAGAATATACTGACATAACTTACTTTTTTTTAATGGGACACCCTGTATATTATACCACCATTAAAAAGGTCTTTTATAGAGCTTTACAAAAATACTACTTTTGATATATCGATCTTTAATATTTTTTGAAGTAGGACTATTTAAAAAACCCATTATACAGGGTTAGTAGAAAACCAGAACTAACCAAATTTTGTGCCAAGGGGTTACTGAACATGAAGAATTAAAAAGTTGTATTTGCAAGGTTGCCACGTTTATAGTTTTCTCTGTAGGTTAAGACATTTTAAAATTTTAAATGGAATATCCTATGTTTTATTAATATATTCAGTTATATTATCGTTTTTTTACTCCTGTAAATTTTGGAGATAAAGCATCATGCATTTTTGAAAATTTATACAAAACGGCCAGGTATGTTCAATTGGGAATTCAAATTAAGGAGCACAGTGTTGCAATTCGGTCAAACAGCTGATAAAAATGGGTATCTAGATTTAATTTGGCAAAGAATATTTACATAAATTACCTGATTAGATATTAAATTTTACGAAAAATATTAGACATCATTGTCTGACAATCTAAATAACACAAAGCAGGATAATAGTCAGTGTTTCGAGAAACTTTATATATAGCCATAAGGTGTAAGTTCTTCGTTATTTAGACTTGAACTGCAGATAAACCAAAATTGACTTCGCACGTTTTGCTTCATTGATGAATTTTTAACGAAATACGATGATGGCAACCACTTAAACGCAACCACCAGTTGTAGACTAATTATTTTCTTATTTTTTATTACATTCATTCCATAAATCATTAAAATTCTTTACAAAATAGAATATTAACTGCGACAACAGAAAGCAAAACTTGATTATGAAATGTCATTATGTTCTAAATTTGCAACTGCAACGTTGCCAAGTCGCCTAATTTTAGTTTTCAATTATTTTAAAAAACGATCCAACAATATTCGTCAAAATTAGTACAGGAGTGAAACTGACCTTCTAAATTTATGAGTAGAATTTTTGCGGCGTTTTCAGATCAAAAAAGGTCAAGGAAAGGAAATAAGAAAATTTAATTATGAAAAATCGCAAATGCAATTCCTAAATTTAAAATGTCCAGATATTCCCCTGTACTAATTTTGACGAATTTCGGTTGAATCGTTTTTGAGATAATTGAACATACCTGGTCGTTTCTGTATTCAGACTTGATATCTTCGAAATTGACAGGAGTAAAAACCGATAATATCAGGTCATAATAAAGTTGATCCAAGCATAATTGATTAGAATAGTAAAAAATAGAATATTCCATTTAATTTAAAATTCCCCAACCTAGAGAAAAAGCTATAAACTTGGCAACCTTGAAAATATAATTTTTAAATTCTTCATGTTCAGTTACTCCTTCGCACAAAATTTGATTCATTTATATTTAGCGGTTACTGAGATAATCCACTGTTCCGGTTTTTTCTACTAACCCTGTATCTACAGTCTAAGTTTAGTCCTGTACCGTTGTATAAGGCAGGTAGGTATAGTGGAAATCACATAATAATAATTTTCAGATTTAAATCGTCATATTTCCGAAACTATTAAAGATAGATATATCAAATGTGGTAATTTTGTAAAGCTCTATAAAAGATCTTTTTAATGGTGGTATAACATACAGGGTGTTTTATTTAAAAAAATGTAAGGTATGTCAATATACAGGGTGATTCAAAATCGATCACGAAACTTAAGGGGGCGATTCTACTTGACAAAATAAGGGTAAAGCTTCATATAATTTTTTTTCAAAATGTCATTCTTTTTCGAGTTACAAGCCGTGCAAAGTTCAATTTTTATTTTGGTTTCTTCGCCATATTGCATTGATTTTTTAACCAATCCATTTGATATTTGGCACACAAATCGAACTTTGCAGATTCTAAAATTTTAAGACACAAGTACTTTTTTAAACTATCGCCAGAGGGCACTTAACCTAAAACTTAAAATGTATTTACTTCGTAACTTTTTTATTTAAACAGATATCGCAAAGCTGCGGGCCGCCATTTTATAGACAATCAAAAACTTAAAAAATTAGGTACTCTTTATTAAAGTCGATAGATATATCAAAGTTTTCATTAACTTCAATCAAATTACCTAGATACATATAGGGTGTCCAATAACTCAACCGACAAACTTAAACAAACGATTCTACAACAAAAATAAGGGAAAAACCTCATATAAACATGTCCTAATCGTCTTAGTTTTTGAACTACGCGTGTTAAAAATTAAAAAAAAGTTATTTTTAAATATTTAACACACCGTAGTTCAAAAACCAAGACGTTTAGGACTATATGTTTATATAAAGATTTTTCTTATTTTCTGTTGTAAAATCGCCCCGTAAAGTTTGTCAGTTGAGTTACTGGACACCCTGTATATATGTAGGTAATTTGATTGAAATTTATGAAAACTTTGATGTCTGTTGGTGCCTAAACGGTGAGGTTTATCGACTTTAATAAAGAGTACCTTATTTTTTAAGTTTTTGATTGCCTGTAAAATGGCGCCCCCAGCTTTGCGATATCTGTCAAAATAAAAAAGTTATGATGTAAATAAATTTTAAGTTTTAGGTTAAGTGCCCTCTGGCGGTATTTAAAAAAGTACTTTTGTCTTAAAATTTTAGAATCTGCAAAGCTCGATTTGTGTGCCAAATATCAATTGGATTGGTTAAAAAATAAATGCAATATGGCGAAAAAAACAAAATAAAAATTGAACTTTGACGGCTTGTAACTCGAAAAAAAAGACATTTTGAAAAATTTTTATATGAAGCTTTACCCGTAATTTGTCAAGTAGAATCACCCCTTAAGTTTCGGGATCGATTTTTGAATCAACCTGTATTCTGTTGATAACATTGGTATTATTATACCGGGTGATGCATCGCCGGGCGGGACATAGGAAATCCCATGTAATTTTTAATGGGGTCAATTATTGGCTCCCCTAATTATTTTAGAGAAATATTCTATTGAAGTTTATTGAAGAGCATGCTAATCTACGTACATGATAAAAACTTTAGATTTTTCGGTTAAAGCATTTGCTAGTTAGATGCTAATATATTTTTAAAAATTGTTACATTATTATCGCCTCATATTTATGAACAACAATAAAAATACCAGTAAGCGTGACATTACGTTGTCATTTTAAAATTTAGTGCTTTATTATTATCAAAAAATCGTAGAGCGAAATGAACCATACAACTAATCTTTTCACTGTACGATTTTTTGATAATAATAAAGCACAAAATTTCAAAATGACAACGTTATGTCACGCTAACTGGTATTTTTATTGTTGTTCATAAATATGAGGCGATAATAATGTAACAATTATAAAAATATATTAGCATCTAACTAGCAAACGGCTTAACCGAAAAATCTTAAGTTTTTACCATGGACGTAGATTTGCATGCTCTTCAATAAACTTCAATAGAATTTTTCTCTAAAATAATTTGGGAGCAAATAATTGACTCCATTAAAAATTACATGGGATTTCCTATGTCCTGCCCGGCGACGCATCACCCGGTATAATAATATAATAATAACCAATAATTCACTGTACAAGTTGTTTTTGGATCATTTTTTTAATTAAGAAATAAAAATGAATAGACATTTAAAATATGGACAAGTTAGATTAGACGTACTGTACCTGTTTACTTTTTTTTTTTTAATTTACACAGTATATAAATTTTAGTAATGCACTTTTAAAAAGGTAACTTTTTAGCATTGTAATCATTCGTGTATATGATTTTAGTTGTTTAGACTTAAGTTATAGAATGTAACAGACAAAAAACAACCGATTTATGAAGAACAAGACCAAAGATTTTTTTATGCTACTTAATTTTTTACATTTATATACAGGCAGTCATAGGTGTTTTCCTTGATACACAAATAAAGAAAAGAATCAACATTAGTAAAAAGACTTTATATAGGTTATGTGTACAATTTTAAGTAAGTATGTGATAATAATAAAATGTTTTTATGGCATTGGGTCCTCCTTATACTCCCAAAAATATAATATATTATAATATAAAAATTTTAGGAGGTTTAATTGTCTCTAGGCGTGGCCGTTGACTTGTTTTTAGATAACAAGCAAAGGAACTGGCTACATCACCAAGTGTAATATTACACGAACCACTTGTGCCACTTTTGACCCTCTGTACACATGAAACTATAAGTGTTTGTTTATATCCATAAGAACAACTAGAAGTCCAAATTTCACAAAGCCAGCTCCAACGATTGTAAAGATATGAACGTCTAAGAGTCGTCAATTTTCCACTGACTGACTGACTGAAGTATAGATCAAAAACCTAATCCACTTCCAGATGACCTAGAAAGATAAAATTTTTAAATCCAGCTCGGTAATTGTGTGTAAGCGTAGGAAAATCTGAAAATAAAAAAGTTAAAAATGGGGGGTCCCAAAAAAAAATTTTTTAATTGTAGCGTTTGAATCGTTACAAGGATATTTGAAACTATCCCAATATATGTATTATTATATTTTTGCTCTATACAGGGTGATTCAAAAATCGATTACTAAACTTAAGGAGGTGATTCTACTGGACAAAATAAGGATAGAGCTTCATATAATTTTTTTCAAAATGTCATTCGTTTTCGAGTTGCAAGCCGTCAAAGTTCAATTTTTATTTTGGTTTTTTCGCCATATTGCATTTATTTTTTAACCAATCCAGTTGATATTTGGCACACAAATCGAGCTTTGCAGATCCTAAAATTTAAAAACAAAAGTACTCTTTTTAAATACCGCCAGAGGGCCGTTTACCTAAAACTTAAAATTTATTTACATCATAACTTTTATTTTGACAGATATCGCAAAGGTGGGGGCGCCATTTTATAGACAATCAACAACTTAAAAATAAGGTACTCTTTATTTAAGTCGATAAACCTCACCGTTTAGGCACCAATAGACATCAAAGTTTTTATCAATTTCAATCAAATTACCTACATACATACAGGGTGTCCAGTAATTCAACCGACAAAATTTACAGGGCGATTCTACAACAGAGAATAAGAAAAAAACTTCATATAAACATATGTCCTAAACGTCTTAGTTTAGGTTAAGTTTTTTTAATATTTAACACACGATATCTGTCAAAATAAAAGTTATAATGTAAATAAATTTTAAGTTTTAGCTCTGGCGCTATTTAAAAAAAGTACTTTTGTCTTAAAATTTTATCTACAAAGCTCGATTTGTGTGCCAAATATCAACTGGATTGGTTAAAAATAAATACCATACGGCGAAAAAACCCAAAAATTAAAATTGATCTTTGACGGCTTGTAACTCGAAAACGAATGACATTTTGAAAAAAATTATATGAAGCTCTACCCTTATTTTGTCAAGTAGAATCACCCCCTTAAGTTTCGTGATCGATTTTTGAATCACCCTGTATAACAGAAATATATTTAAAAAAAAATTAAGTGGGGTCCTCATACAAAAAACATATAATAGGCGCTAATAAACAACTTTTAATAAGATCTTTATATCGCCCGGACTTGGCTAATTTTAGCATAAACAGGAAGCGTGTTAAAAGGTAGCAGATAATGAATAGGCAAGGCACACTGTTATTTCGAAGGTTTAAGAAAATGTAGACAATAAATAAAAGGAAACTTTGAAGCGAAAATGCAAGAAAAACTATTAGATTTAAATGCCTGCCTAGTTTCCTTTACAAAAAGAAATGATTTTTTACCGAAAATATAAATGTGAAAAAGGTGAGCCGAGTTCAATACTAAAATTATGCTTGGCTGTGGGCTTCGCCGCATAAAGTAATAGAGATCTAAATGAGTGCAAAGTTCTGTACAAAATTCAAAAATGTATAAGATCTTAAAGAAGGTTGAATTTAACTTGGCATGTTTTCATCTTAATAGTTATCATCCATCTCAAATACAGGGCATTGTGGAAACACAATCCAACATTCAGCAATGGTTTCTTGCAAATAGGCTGTGTCTTAACATACAAAAACTCAGCACATTAACTTTACGCTAAGACAGTCACAAACACACAAGCCATTTGACACTGGTAAAGAAGTTGTATTTCTTGGAGTTAAACTTGACTCAGGACTGACTTGGGAAGCCCACGTTGAAAATCTTTGTAAAAATTGTCGAGAGCATTGTTTTTAATAAGGGGTCTTTCTCGCTGTGTATCCTTGGATGTTGTACTCTGTGCTTACCACGGAAATTTTGCATCAAGGCTATCTTATGCTTTAATTGGATGGGGACATTCAGCCCATGCTGCTAAAGTTTTTACATTGCAGAGGACATGCGTTCGCATAATTGCTAATATTGGCTAACGGGAGGAATGTAGACCATATTTTATCAAATTGGGGCTTTTTACTCTTCCCTGTTTATATATTTTCCAGTGCCTTATGTTTATTAAACAAAATATTCACTTGTATTAAACTAATCAACAAATTCATAATTATAATACTCGTAACAGTCAGGATTTAATCCATGACTTTCATAGACTTGGAAGATCCAGGGTGGCACCAATTACTTCTGTATAACATACTTTAATGCGCTTCCTCAGAACATTAGATGTTTGAACGACAGGATTTTTAGAAGCACTATAAAAAAGTACCTATTAAAACATGCCTTTTTTCTGTGAATGAATACCTGAGCAGCGCGGCTTTATTTTTTAGTTAATTTGAATTTTGACTTAAAGAGGTAAAAAAGACAGAATAAATTATTTCAGGACTCTCATGAGGGCTAAACTTTAGTAAAACATTATTGTTTTAGTTTAAATACTTTTTAATAATTGTGATTGACTGTCAGTGTTATTGTGATGTAACTGTATTTTTTTTAATTTTATTGAGTATAATGTTTAGGAAAATTTTAGAATATTTTTAAATGTTTCTTGTCTAATTAATGTAAATTGACGTGTAAAAACACTTATGTAGTGTAATTATTACCAATAAATAAATAAATAAATCAGAATTAAAAAAATAGTTAAATAAGTTGAATAACTATAATAACTGATGTAATGAAAATTGGTCAAGTCAAATCTAACCTATATTAAGATCTCATACATTTTTGGATGTTGTACAGAACTTGGCACTCATTTAGATCTCCATTTTTTTGTGGCGAAGCCCACAGACAAACATAATTCACAGCTTTTCCACATTTATGTTTTTGGTGGGATTGTAGTACTTTTATTAAATATTTCTTGCACACTTGAACCCACAATATAAAAAAGAGTATGCAATATTCTGTAAAATGATAGAGAAAAACAACGACACAACATAAATAAATTCAAAAACAAAAATGTTCATGCAAATATAATGTGTATGGATATATTTGCTCATAAGCCAATTAGTTCTTTTTTGTCAAATCCACTTGTTTTGCAATCTTATTTTTTAAGTCCGTTTTACAGTCTGCAAGTTCTTTCTGCAATTTTGTTGCAGCAACTTTCTTTCAACAATAAACTTGCTGCAAGTTTATTGCAGATTCGTTTTACAGTCGACATTTCGCTTTTTAATATTGCAAAAATAGAACATGGTACCCAAGATCGTTTAATAGGTAAGGTTGCCTCATTACGTCACATATGTACCGCACTGCTGGTTCCTTATTGGCGCCAACATAGCAAACAAGGATGTCTAGACGAATAATGCTATGAGGGCGAAAGAGCGCGATATACAATGTTTAAAAATCAGCTAGAATAATCAATAATTTATTAATAGGAAATAAAGAAGTTACGGTAATAACTGGAATTAACAGTATTTAAAAGTATTTCTTTAATATTGACAAAAAACACAAACTACACTGTTAAAAAAAAATAATAAGCAAAATACATATGTGACGTATGGTCCGCCATGTTGCAAGGCTTACGAGGCAACCTTACCTATTAAACGATCTTGCATGGTACCAACGTGCAAAAATGTGAAAATAAAGGTAGAATCTAACCTAGCTATTCACCGGTATTTAGAATAGAGAAAAAGAGCCACCGCGGCTACAATTTGCCTCATTATTGCTGCCGCTACCCTCCTGGGGCATGAAAATCCAAGGAAAAAAGCAAGAAGGTGGTGGTCACTCAACTAGTAACTTTGGGTGGGGTTGGTACCACTAAAATAACCAAATTTTTCCCAGACTTGCAGTTGCAACTGCAAGAAAAATCGATCCAACTGGTAAAGTTGCAAGTCGCAATAAAGTTGCAGGATACTCTGCCCAAAATGAGCTGTTCGCGTACTGCGCATGCCTACCACCTACCACAAGTTTCTTGCAAGTTGCAGAAAGAACATGCCGACTGTAAAACGGACTTTATCGAGCAGTATTACCGAATTTTCATGATGTATTATTTAATGTTGAGGTTTTAAAAAATGAATTATGTGGGTGAGTCATTGATCAAATGACCTTATGGACGCGCCGCGCCTAATGTTCTCAAATTCCATAAGTATAGTATTCAGCCAGCATGTATATGTTTATAAATTAGTGCTATTTAAGGCAAACACCTTTTTGACTGATTCTGTATATAATTACTTAAGTTAAAAAACATAACCTTCTTTATTATCGATCTAAATGAATCAAATACTTTAAAGAAAATGAAACATTATGCACCCAAAGAAAATTAATCTCTGGGGTCCTTTTCTAGGTATGCACCACTCTATTTAAATAAATGGACAAGATGTTAGGTACTTTATAGTACTAAAGAAATTAAATTATGGAAAGATTAAAAATATTCGAATTAATTGTTTAACAACTAAATTACTTTTCAAATATAAATATTATATGTATTAAATGTTTTTAAAGTAATAAAATTTATTACATAGTTTAACATTACTGTCTTTTATATTAGTTTAATTTTTAAATATAAGTGTAAATGGGAAAAGAAATCCAACCCCAATAAATTTTATTATTGACTTAAAAAGGTGAAATAAAATTCTTGAAGTCCCCTCCTATAGATTTTTTTATCTTTGGACAATCCACGAAGGCTGAAAGCCTAAATACTAACGTACCGTGGGTAAGCAGGGTAAGAGGAAGTTTGTTAACACGGGACTTAAAAACTTGAAGATTTGGGGGGAAGGAAAGACCTCCGCTGGCAGCAGGTTCCACAATCTAGAAACTCTATAGGGATAAAAGAACGAACGAGATTAGAAGATCGAGGCCTGTCCAATTGAACTGTATAGGGATGCATACGCGCGGCACCACGAGTTTCTCTGTTGGGAGCTGCAAGAGGAGGGACTATACTGGATAATTCGTCGGAGCAGAAGCCGTAAAAGTATCTATAGAAGAGCGATAGATCTCCCACAGCTCGACGATGGGCAAGGGAAGGAAATCTTTGAGTAAGTAAAGGATCATTAATAAGAAGAACAGCCCTTCTTTGAACGGCATCAAGAATGCTGAGGGTTGTAGGGGATGCCATTCCCCAGACATGAGAACAATATTCTAGAGAGGGTCGAATTTGGGACACATACAAAGTGAATAAATTGGAAGGAGAAAAATACTTTTTGGCTCGGAAAAGAAATCCAAGCTTTTTGAAGCCGCGGTGGCTATAGATACAATGTGTTTATGCCAGTTAAGGTTATTCTCAAATGTGACGCCCACAAGGTTAAATGTGTCCCCGCTCTGCAAAACCTGACCACTCATAAGCAAAGGATGAGTGTTTGATGATTTTTTTCGCGACAAGGAACACGATTGTGTTTGGGATGCATTAAATTGAACGAGATTTTTGGCGCCCCAATCCAATATCAAATTGAGATCCTGTGAAAGAGATATCTGCATCGCCCTGCGTTTGCTTTCCAAGTCGGGTTGAGAGATTGGTTTGGGAACCTGAAAAGTAGAGTGAAGGTACTATCGTCAGCATAACTATGAATGGGATTGGTTGTGGAAGAAAGAAGTTCGTTGATGTGAAGAAGAAACAAAGTTGTAGCTAGTATTGAACCCTGAGGCACTCCAGCATTAATTTCGTGAAAGCTTGAAGAGTGACCATCAACAATGACTGATATACGTCGATTAGAAAGATAACTAGAGAGCCAAGAGCAGAGTTTAGTTGGAAGACCGTAGGAGGGAAGTTTATTAAGAAGTGCGTCATGACAGACTTGGTCGAAAGCTTTAGATATATCAAGAGCAACGATCTGGGACTCACCTAGAAACTCAAGAGACTTGTTGTGTGAAACGAAGGAAAGATCTGCTGTAGATCTCTTGTGACGAAATCCGTAATGCCTGTCATGTAAAATTTTATGTTTTTCTAAATACCTAAGAATTTGCGAGTTAATGGATTTCTCCATTACTTTACAAAGCATTGAGAGGAGTGAAATGGTCTATAGTTGGATGGAAGCGATTTGGATTCTTTCTTGGGAATAGGCTGGACACGTGCAGCTATCCAGCTGTCTGGAAAAAAAGATAAGTTTGCTTTTCAAATCTGATGATGGATATCTTAAAAACGAAACATTTGACTTAATTTTCTTTTTTTTTTTTAAATTCGTTTGTCCAACACCCCAAGAAAAGCCTAGTATTCAAAAATTACCAAATTCTGCGTGGTGTCTGATAAATAAACGAAACGTGTACCATTTTTTAATAAATAGGAGTTTTTGCAATGAGCCACAAAATTATAGATTTCTCCTACTATTTTTATAATTAATACCAATAAGGCATATCGCACACCTAAATCAAAACAGTAGCAACTCAAAAACAAAACTATTTTGAGAAGTGTCGAAAAAGTGCGATTTTGCGCAAAAATGTGTTGACGTATTTTTAATAAGCAATACAATGCACTTCACTTATTAAAAATCCGTAAACACATTATTACATATAAATCGCTTATTTGTGAAAGGATCTAAGCACAGCCTTCTTAAATTCTATGCCGTGAAGGAGAAATCTGGCAACACAGCACAGTAGGAATGTCAAGTATAATGTTTAGAAGTTTAAACGATTTCATAAAAGGTTTTTCTGTTTTTAAAAGTTAAATCGGAGCGTGTATTTATTATATAAAGAAAAAATAAGTAATTAATTGTTATATTTAAAAAATAGGACCAGGGGCAATATGTCAATCGTTGTTTTTACCTTTAAATATGCGCGTATAGTTGGTGCGTACGGCATACATTTTGGCACGAACGTGTTGCGTTTCGGGCTGCAAAACGAATTATCCAAGTTATATTAAAACAGAGGGTTATCAAACAACATTTTATTTCCCCATAAACGATGAAATTAGGAAAGCCTGGTTGTGCGCTATTGACCGGATAAGTGTTTTTTTATTAAAAGTATAAGTAGTACCTATACGGTAAATGGACAAATATATTTTACGGGCTACTAATTAACTAAGTGTGTTTTTAAAAAATTGGTTTTATTTGATATCAATAGTGTGTATAGTGCACCAAAAACAAATATTTACCCCAAGTAATATCCTAAGGACTATATCAACTAATGCGCATAAATATCCTGGTAAGTTCACCAAAAAACATTATTTATATAGATATTCTGAAAGTTATTTACCTAAGGCGGTTTTAGGGTAAATATAGTGGAAAACCTAATTAAAAGCGTTTGTTATTTTAAAGCGCATCTTATGTAATACGCTATATTATTAAGCTTTTATATTTATAACTAAACACACATGCTTCAATTCATTTTAAGTATTGCAAGTATTTCTAAATAATAATTGTTTAGTTAACTTTAAAAAGCTACAATGGTCTGTTCGCAAGAAATGCATAAAGCGGGGTAGAAAACATCATAACAATTTGAAATTTTTAAATCCTTACCAACAAATTTGAATAAGGCAGAAAAGTTCCTGATAAGTTTTGCAGACACATTATTGCTTTATAGGGCAACTATAGTATTTAAAATTATACCTATATTTTGTTTAAAACACTTAAAAAATTAATTATATTTAGCATGTAATCTATTAGGAACTCATTTCAATATTCCTACTGTACGGTGTTGTTTGCAACGTTGCCTTTCTTACTTCACGGCTCAGAGTTTAAGAAGGCTTTGATCTAAGTCATCATTTTGGGTAAAATGACCTCAAAATGTCAACACGCTGTTTAGTTTAGTATTAAAAGTATCTTTAGTCACTTCAGTGGTTTATCTCTATCGTCACCCAAAAATATCGTTTATTTTTTAATCGATTTAAGTCCGTGACCTATGTCGTTCCATAAATTAGTGTCCAACGAAATTTCGGCTTCGGCCTGTCTCGCCTAATTTCGTTACTCGGAGCAACGCTATCTTAATTTAAAAAATTATTAAAATGTAATGGTTTTCAAAAGAGAAGACTTTTTATTTAGCTTTTCAAAAATTTTTGGGCGCCCTCTATTAAAAAAGTATATACAATATGAGCAACGCTGTTTGGTTCATCGGCAGGCAATAGAATAACAAAACAAGCACAGAGACAACAATGAGACGAGCAACTAAATGTAAATAAATTATCCGAGAGAGAGATAGCTGCTGGGCCTTCCTTGTCTGTCTTCAAGGAAGGTAAACGCAGATGGCGCGTGAGTCGACTTTATCGTTTGCCCGCCAAATTCAAATTATATAGCTGTGCTATTTTTGCCCTTAATGTTAGGTACTTGTTTTTGTTTCCTATTAATATAAAATATTGGGGTTAAGTTCAATAATTACACACACCTTATTAAAAATGTCATTTATTTGGTTTTTGTAAAGATTTTTCTTACAGATAACCATGTCAATATTACCTTAAAATATCTGTTGAAAAGCACAAATTTAATATATACACTGTGATCACTAATAAAAGTCAATATTCAAAGTCCAATTAAAGGTAAAAAACCACGAAACACACAATAAATCACAGAAAATGTGAACAAAATGTCCAAACAAATCGGCCATTAAAAAATATCAAACACAAATATCGAATAACATTTCGGCGTGACTGCCTGCGGCAACGTTTGTCAAGTTAAAAATATTCGATTCATGGTATATTTTCTTTCTCTTAATTAGATGTGAGCCAAAAAGGACATTAAAATTTACATGCAGAAATTGTAAACAACTTGGCAACCAGGGCAAAGCGATGATTGCTCCATCTACGATAGCCTGCCATGATGAAAGACAAAGATATATTTATTGGAACTTGCGTTAAACCAGAAAGAGATAAATACAATGGACAAATTGTTAGGACCAGTTACGGATTGTGGAGGGAGGCTAACCATCTCTTATGGCCGACAAGTTGAAAAAGTGGCAATCGGAATGTACCAAATTGGATTGTGCAACAGTAGCCAGTGGAGAGATTTTGGTATTTCTTTCCATTTTTAATTTGTATCCATCGTCCTTTTTTATTTTGTATCTCACTCTAATAATTCATGCTCATTGGTTAAAAATCTCTTGCTACTGTGGCGCCACCTAAGTTGCACCTTTGGACGGACACTGTTTTAAAACATTCAGATAGTTATCCTCCCTCCACCATCCATAGGACCAGTTACTCGTCTCATTCTTGTCTCTGACAGGCACTATTAGTTACGCCTGTTTACATGCTGTAGATTGTCTTTTTTCCTCACATTGCCTATGTGTTATGTTATTTCAATATTTTAAGGTATTTTATACTTGACCACGTGAGTTTCAGTTTTGATCGAAACTGGAAACTAAAGCCGTGGACGAAATTTCGGTTTCGGCCGGAAAACCAGTTTCGGTCGGACTCAACCATAAATTAATTTGTGCTTTCTGTCACACTTTAGTCCTTGACGACTTTTTATGGTGACATACTGCTGGTTGGACAGCCATAGAAGGAAAAACCTATAATAATTGATTTTTGAGGGTCGCTTTTATCGTATTTTTTGTATTTTGAATTTTAGGTTATATTATTTCTTTGATGCTGTTAAGCAAACTGTTTTTATTTGATAAATATCTTCTAAATATAGCATATTCTCAAGACGTAACTTGTCCTAAGAAATTCAAGTGTCTTGAAAACTAATGTGGTATTCAATTAATAAACAATAAAGACAACAAAGGTAGTACAATGTGTAAAGAATTCGAATCTCTCAAAAACTAGGCTTTGTCTTAAGAGGTAATTCTTAAAAATCCAATTTTCTGCTTTTTTCAAAACTATACTAGAATGACATATCTTTTCACAAATTATGCGATTCAATTATAGCCCCGCGAGAATCACTTTTTCGGCATTATCGGAAAATGAAAACAATTATTTTTTTGAGTTGCTACTGTTTTGATCTAGGTGTGCGATATCATATTTTCTTGGACAACCCCTCCCCCTTCCCTAGAAGTGAAATTATCAGGCTCATATTTTTAGAACACTATTTATGTTATTCAGTGCACTAATAATGTCTTTAATTTTAGATTTCTTTTTACTTTTAAAGTACGGAAAAACTGCGCTTACCCCAGCTCACCCCCAAACCGTAGGAAATCATTGCCATAGGCACGACTGCAAGTCACCAAGCAAAACCGGTAGATGGCGCTCCTGGGTGATCCTAATCAAATTCTTTGGCGCCAAATGTAAAGTCAAACATCAGTGACAATTTGGCAACACTTAGTATATTCCTTTTACCTTGTAGACTGAGCGTGCCATTATTCATCATCAAAGTTGAAATTCAAACTATCCTTAATTTGGCTATATTCCGCTTTCTTTTTGCACAAAATTCTTGATATAACACTAAATTGGCATACAATATTTTATGAACATCCTTAAAAAACCTCTTTTTAGTTATTTTACACGTTTTTTAATTAAATTCTAATTTTTTTACGCCCAAAACGCTGCAACCATGCCTACACCTATGTGTATAGTGGTTTCAAACATGGCGACTTGATTTAAAGCAAACCTTTTATTATATTAATAAAGAAAGGCTTATAATCAGTAAAAAACAGGTTTTAAAAAGGTTTTTTAATGTAAAATGAAATATTGTATGCCAATTTAGTGTTATATCAGGAATTTAGTGCAAAAAATTCTCCTTCTTTTGCACTAAATTCCTGATATAACACTAAATTGGCATACAATATTTCATTTTACATTAAAAAACCTTTTTAAAACCTGTTTTTCACTGATTATAAGCCTTTCTTTATTAATATAAAAATATGTAAAATGAAATATTGTATGCCAATTTAGTGTTATATCAGGAATTTCGTGCAAAAGAAGGAAGAATATAGTAAAAATAAGGATAGTAGACAATAGTGACGTCATACACGTGCCCGGTAAAAAAATAATCGCGGCATCAACGTGCCCCACTGATCTGAACGTGCCCCTAGTCACTTCGAATTTGTTTAGGAGTGCGTTCAAAATTAAAATAGTTGCTTTCCTTTCAAGGTTAGTTTATATCAAGATCGTTTGACTAGGTAAGGTTGCCTCGTAAGCCTTGCAACATGGCGGACCATACGTCACATATGTATTTTGCTCATTATTTAATGAAGTTTTTAACAGCGTAGTTTGTGTTTTTTGTCAATATTAAAGAAATACTGTTAATTCCAGTTGTTACCGTAACTTCTTTATTTCCTATTAATAAATTATTTAACAATGATTATTCTAGCCGATTTTTAAATATTGTATATCGCGCTCTTTCGCCCTCATAGAATTATCCGTTTAGACATCCTTGTTTGCTATGTTGGCACCAAGGAACCAGCAGTGCGGTACATATGTGACGTAATGAGGCAACCTTACCTAGTCAAACGATCTTGAGTTTATATTACTTTACTTTCCTTTTACATCAAAGTGGCTTTCCAGTGACGCAATACATTTTTCATTAGACCACTCCATATTACTTATAACACATACACATATTAAATTTTAAAATTGCCAAAACGATAATTAATTATAAAAAACGTTAAAAAGGCAGATTGACGCACGCGTCTCCCGCTACTAGATCGAACGACTTGCGTTTACTTGCAACTGCGTCGTATGCAACTATTTTCGGCATGCCTCTCCCTTTGGGTCTACGGGCCACTGTCGTTCAACCGACGCATGCAACTGTATTGCATGCGTAGTTGCATAAGTGGAAAGCCCGCTTTACTCTGATAGCGGAGTGACTTTACTATGAGTGTTTTTACGGTGAACATACCTAGTATTTGTTGTGCCATGGTTATGTGCTGACTGATTTTCTAGTCAAATTGACATAAAGATACAGAAAAGTAATTCAAACAGTAAACCTTTCGGTAAAATATGATAGCATCTGATGATACGGCTGATTCTCCAACAAATAATCCTGATCCACCTGAACTTCCAGCAAACATTACTGTTCCAGGGTCTTGGGGACCATTTGATTTACTTCGAGACTGGATTGAAGATTTTCAAAAACAAACTAACCAAAAGGTCTTATTTTTTAATTTAGCCACGTCTGCGTAAGTACGTGATGTGTATGTTTTATTTTTCTAATTTATATAACTATAAATCCTAAGACTATTACTTATTTAAACCAGTTTGTATTAGATATCAATTGGAAATATTAAATAATAAATATTCAGTCACACATTTTTTTAACTAAAATAGTCATATAAACAGGCATTGATAACTAAAATTAAGCAGCGGCGTCGCTTTTGCATCTGCGCACTCATCGAAAACTTTTTTACCCTAACGGGGCATTATAAAACACTGCTTGTTGCTCATGCTAACTGTTATTGATATTAGTATCTTATTTTTAAACTATTTTTAAAGTTTTCTCACGCCATATTTAAAGCGATGATCTTGAATTCGAAAGATTTTTTTGTTGGCAACCTTTTGTTCTTGAGATATCCATCATTAAACTTAAAAGAAGTTAGAAACTTGCGGCAACTCCGATATTGACGAAATTTGGTTACAGGGGAATTTAGGGACACTGATCACAAATCTGGCGGAACATTTCGTTCCCGAGATATCCATCATTAAAGTTAAAATTTAAACTTATCTTATTTTCAATATATATTCTTACTTCTCTTCTTTTTGCACACAATTCCTTATTTGAAACTAAAGTGGCATACCATATTTAATTTTCACCTTTTAAAACCCCGTTTTTCTACGTATTTTCAAGTATTTTTGCATTAAATTGCATTCTTTTACTTTCAATCGTTTTCAGTTGTAGCAGGCTATGACGTCACTGTATATACATGGTTGCAGCATTTTTAGAGTGAAATATTGCAATTTAATTGATAAAAGGTGTAAATAAATAGAAAACGGGGTTTAAAAGGTGGAAATTAAATATTGTATATAACTTTAGCTTTAAATCAAGAATTGTGTGCAAAAAGGAGGAATATAGTGAAAATAGGATTAGTTTAAATTTCAACTTTGATGATCGATATCTCGAGAACGGAACATATTCACCAAAAAACTCTTTCAGATTTGTGATCAGCGCCCCAAAAAAACCCATATACCAAATTTCGTCAAAATCACAGTTGCTGCGAGTTCTAGAAAATTACCCTTATTTTCACTAACGTCAGTACCGGATTAACCTTTAAGCAAACTAAGCAATTGCTTAGGGCATCACATGTTGGGTTGGTCATCTTTATGGTACTCCCCTCCCAACACTTAAAAAGCAAAAAAAAAATTGCATAAATTAGGGGTTTTACCGAGATGAGGCCCTTTCCTTTTTTTTTTGGTGGTCAAAAATTTGTCGCTTACATCTTGGCTACCCCTACAGATAAAATTCCATACATGAAAATCGCTGCAGACAAAACAGAACCAGTGGTTTTATGTGCAGATTAGGACCTCTTTTTGGTTAGTAAATGATAGTAAGGAGTGTATATGGTAGATTTTAAATAAGTATATTAAAAACTAATTTTGTTAATTATTGAAGGTTTATTATAAACTTACTAATAAACCATTCTATTACATTCTTATCTTTTTTTTAGAAAAGATCATGTGAAGAATAGATATATGACTCTTCATGAATTAGCTGAAGATGGATTAATTTTCAATTGTAATGCAACTAGCGCAAAGGAAAAACAAATTGTTCGTTATCTACTACTACTCAAATAAAGAACAACCTTAACTCTATCGTCAGTTTCATAAATGTATCCAGAAAATCATTTATTGTTGTTTTTTTTAATTTTAAAACTAGATGTTTTTGTCTTGCCTCTGCTATCACAACCAATGTTTATTAAATATCCAAAATATTCTGTTTTATTATCTTAACGGTTATATTTATGAATTAAAAGTATAATAATATATTTTTAGAGAGAAAACCCAAACGTAGCAGTTAGTTTTCTTTTTACGTATTCAGGGGAAAACAAAACATGGCACGACAGGTAAGTTTAACAGAATCAGTGTAAAATATAACCCAAATTCGATTTTTTATTAAAACCTTAGAAACTACATTATGAAAGGATTTATGATTAATAATAAGAATAACATATGTTTGTTACTTATTTTTAATTTGATAATGACCATTTTTTGCTCAACCTCTTAAATGAATAATAAAATTTGATATCTATACTTTGGTCACTTTATATTAAGAAAAATACTTAATAACTAACTATGGTTACTGACTTTTAAACCAATAAAATATATTTTATCCAACACTTACATATAATATCTACATAATTGATCAGATTTTGAGGATATAAAGTGTACTATAAGTCACTAGTGAGCTAAAGTACCCTTTAGCCCACTAGTGAATTATAGACTTTAGCTAGTTACCAACAAAATGCATTACAACCAAACAAGCTTGCTTTCCAAAAAATACAAAATTTTGTTGCTGCTGTTGACAATGACAAGTAACAAATAATGGATGACGTTTTCAAATTATTTTCGATATTAAAAACGATTTATACGAAAGTGTTGGATAAAATTTTGTATTAGACACGTGAGTTATTACATATAAGTCACTTAAGAAAATTACCTCTCTCGCCCTTCGGGCTCGAGAGTTAAACTTTTCTTGCGTGACTTATATGTAATATAACTCACTTATCTAATAAATAACTATTATATTGTAATAGCTAGTATTACTGACTTTTAGACCACTGTTATACATTGTTTAGGTATTTTTCTCAATTTAAAGTGCCCAAAGTATAATGGTTGCCTTTTAGGATTTGTACCAAATTTTTTAATTATACGAAATAGTACTTTTTTCGTATAATTAAAAATAAACAAGTTTCCCAAATGCCGCTAACTTACGTAGATTTAAGACACACTTTACACATTTTTTAAAATATACTTTTTACTTATCTGAAGGTGAGGAAGGTACTGACATTTTTTGTGCGAAGTGGTTCTGATAGAAAGGGAAAGCAATCATTTATCAGTATTAAATTTAGTGGTCTATTATCTACTACAATTTCTAACTCAGCAAAAATGTCGACGCAGTTTGTACCTATCGCATAAATAGGTGAACACCAAGGCGTGCGTTACTGGCTCAGTTAACCTCGCATGGATTTATTCAAAAATTATTAGATTTTTAAATGAAAAACATAGATTTCGATTTTTGTTTTATAGGTTCGTATTGAAGGAATAGCGGAAAAAATGCCTACATGGTATTGCAGAAAAGCGTTCCAGTCCCAAGCAATACATATTCAAGTTAGACGGTGTATTGTAAAGGAATCAGGAGCATTGGTTAACTGGGCAGAGTTAAAGCATAAGAAAGATGAGCTTTTAGAAAAAATAATGAACGGCGATAGCGATCTCTCGATGCCAGATTTTCTGTAAGTAATTATAGATATATGTTTTAGGTATATTGTTGTGGTGGATTTATATATCAGGCGATCTTCAAGTTCATAAGGCTTAACTAATTCTGCGTACTCATAGAATTTATCCCCTAGTCCAGGACTAAAGTGGTCCTATATTAGCGTGTACTCTACGAAGATTTTTTGATGGTCTGCATGTTAAAAACGTATAAAAGTTTGGGATACTATGTTTTTAGTATATTTTTAAAATACGTATTCGATTTATGGTGGCTATTATAGTTTGTTACAGCCGTATTCACCAATCTATAATAAATATTTATTAAGATGATAGCCGTTTGACTGTCAAATAAAGTGACGTTAACTTTTATATTTTGGAAGAAAAACTTCATTTATTTCAGCTCTTTAAGTTATTTTTTTTTCTTTTTTGGGGATGAGTTAGTTGTAGTATTTAATATAAAGTCAGTATGCAGTATATGCCAGCTTAAAAAGTATATTATCACGAGGATAAATCTTAACAAACAGATAACTCCTAGACTGACAACTATAAAATGGTGAACACGGCCGTTAGAATTGCTATGAATAACTGTTTTCGAGATTTTGCGTTGGGGTTGTTTAGTGCAACCAAGAAAAACATTTAAATTAATTTGAATCACAACTGTTAACAACAATTAACTTATATTTTTGATTTTATTGCTGCAATAATTTTTTATGTTATAATAAATTCATAGCAGTCGCTGACCAGCAGTCGGCCCGATCAGTTAGAGTGAGGATATACGCAAAATTTAATAAAAATAAAATCCCCGATAAATGGACCCAGTATCCATAAGATTATTAAATCTTTTATTTCAGAATAGGATATATCGATGCGTTTTTACAAAACATCGTAAGCGACATTCGCCAATTTTACGGGAAACGATTTTTTCTTCCCATCGCGTTATTTTTAAAGAAAAACCGAGATCTGAATGTTTTTATTTTAGATTTCTTCCTAATTTGAATTACAAAATAAACATATTTAACATTTAATGTCAAAATTTTCAGAATCTCCTAAAAATTTTAAAATTCTAAACCTAAATAATAGTTAATTTTTAAATTTTTTATTTTTATTTAATTTATCTTGACAACGGTGGCAGACTTGCCACCAAAACGTCGATTTTTAGTTCTCTATTTACTTGCTTTATTATTTTTGGTTTTTTGGTACTTTTAATTTATTTTTTGGCATGTACCCAAATAACTACCATTAATTAAATGAACCGCCGAACCAATATAGAACATATCTTCATTTGAAATAAAGCCAATGAAAAAGAAACGTTTCCCGTAAAACTGACGAATGTCGCTTAGGATGTTTTGTCAAAAACCCATCAATATATCCTATTCTGAAATCATAAATTTAATAATCTTATGGATACTGGATCCATTTATCGGGGATTTTCTTTTATTAAATTTTGCGTATATCCTCACTCTAACTGATCGGGCCGACTGCTCGTCAGCGACTGCTATCAATTTCTGATGGTAGTCGTATTAGCAAAGCGACATCGTACTATTTTCGCCATCTGTTGGTCGCGGTAGGTACTAAAAATTTTTAGGGTACGCTGAAATTTCACTTGTGGGGTTCTATGGATTGGTATTCTTTGCTATCAGTACCAACACGCCCCAGAATATCACAAAACGGATCGCATCTTGTCCCCGCTGCAGATTAAAAGGATTTATTTAAGCGGAGTATGGCGTATGTTACTTCTTTTTTTTTCAACGTGTGTATTGAGCCAAATGGATTAATTTAACGGATGGCGCTTACCGGCGAAAACTACAATGCCGAAAGGCGATATGTTGTCAACGCTCCGATGTGAACAATTGCATGTGTTGCGAGCATATATATAAAGTTGCGAGTCTGTGAAACTAAACTTTAAGTTGTTTGTATGCTGGTAGTATAGGGCGTGTGAGTGCTTGTTTTATAAATGTTTGTTGTTTGTTTTGGAAGAGAGGCAAAAACTGCGATGGCCGTCCGTAGCTTGGAAGTGGGGACACATATTTATGAAAAAAGGAAACGTCTTATTTCGGACTAAAAAATAAGTCCATAATTTTATTTTAATTGGATTTTAAAACACCCTATATGTAAATAATATTTTGTTTTAGTGTTGCGTACAAGATTATTCCAGAACAGTTCGATTTTCTCCATGGCTCAGGACACGAAATTCCAGACAGAGTACTTTTTAGAAAATGTGTTTCAGGATCTTGGTGTCATGCTCACATAACTGAATAAATTACGCAAATATCAAAAATTTGTTTAAATTGTTTATACACGTTTAGCCATATTAAAAGGTTCATAGACCAGTAAAGCAACAACAAAGTGGGAGCGATGCGTCACCTTGTTTACATGCCGGCATTCTCTGTTAAATCTCCACCTGTTGGTGTTTTACACCCGTTAGACCGCCTTCTTTCGACGCATTGCCTATGAACCTCTTGTGTTAGCTGAATGTGTATATTATTGTTTACGTAGTTTAGTTTAATTTTTTATAAATTTAGCCATTAATAATGCAAAAGGTAATAAGTGTATATATATATTTTAAGTTGTAAAAGCAACTTTAGGTTCTTCAAAAGAATATACATATATGTATAAGAAATAAATTCAATTAAAAAAATTTAATTATCACGTTCGTTAATTTCAATTTAATTTTTTTTATTGCATGTTATGTATTATTACCAGTGGGGTAAAAGTTACATATGTGACATCACCAAATTAATTTGTTTTCTATGTTCAGTCTTGCAGGACCCCTATTCTCCATTTTGAGAGATGTGAAACTTTCTCCACCGATGGGATTAGTAAAAAATCATAAATTATTTTTTTAGTGTCGGCTATTTGTGACACTGTGACTCTAAATTTTCGTGATTATTTCTGATATTCATTCACCTAAACTAACTATGTAAACAAAAGTATAATTTTTACGAACTTCAATCGATGATATTAATGATGAAAGGTTTCTTGTAATCCATTTCGATAAAACTAATATAAAATATCTTAAATAGTGCCACTAATGTAACAAAAATGAAAAATAAAGTATATTTTCCATAGAAACCTTTCTTTGTTTTATGGAGAGGCGAGGGAGTAGAAGAGTTTGTTTGGATTCCATTCAAAGCCTTGACAATATACCTCTAGAGTCAGCCTTTATGGCAGTGTGAAAAAGTGCATGAGAAAGAAATATGATAAGAGTATAATCTATCGGTTTTGGTCCTGCTGACCACTATGATTATGCAGAGCTAAAGATTATTGCTTTTTAAGCATGCGATTGTTTGCACAGCTAAGCGGCAAGACTGCCCCTAATAGGTATGTTCTTGAGGGTAGAAAAACGTCAACATCGTGTGACGTCACACTAAATGCGCGTATTCTGAAATTTCAAATTGACGTTTAAACAATTGGTTAACCTTCACTTGTCAAATCCAAATTTGATAAATGAAGTTTAACCAATTGTTTAAACGTCAATTTAAAATTTCTGAATTGGTTGTAAATGTAGAGTTACTATGCGCAGGCTTCTCCCAATGGGAATGTGGTGAATGTGCTTCTACTGCTTGAAACTAGAGTGTCTTTCCAGTGACGCATATAGAGCGCTCCCGAGTAGCTCAGAAGCATTTCGTTCTACTTTATGGCGTTCCAGTGACAGTGTGTTATGCACCTGAGCTACTCCGTTTTTCTTTCCCCTTGCCCCTCATGCACCAACCCCTCTTTTGGTTTTTGTGCTTCAAACCAGTTTTTTATGGTTAACGATGGATTTTTTAAAATTATGTATTTAAAATGGAATTAAGGTAATTTTCTAGAAAATGGGAGCAACTCCGATTTTGACGAAATTTGGTATACGGGGTTTTTGGGGCGCTGATCACGAATCTGAAAGAATTATTTGGCGGAAACGTTTTGTTCTCGAGATATCCATCATCAAAGTTCAAATTTGAACTAAGCTTATTTTCACTATATTCCCCCTTCTTTTTGCACACAATTCTTGATTTAAAGCTAAAGTGTCACACAATATTTGATTTTCACCTTTTAAAACCCCGTTTTCTACGTTTTTACATTATTTTTGCATTAAACTGCATAGCTATACTTTGAATCATTTTAATCCCAGTTTGCCATGAAGCCCTATGTGTATGTATGGTTGCCGGATTATCAAAGAAAAGCCACGCAATTTAATTCAAAAATAATGTAAAAACGTAGAAAAACGGGGTTTTAAAAGGTGAAAATCAAATATTGTGTGACACTTTAGCTTTAAATCAAGAATTGTGTGCAAAAAGAAGGGGGAATATAGTGAAAATAAGCTTAGTTCAAATATCAACTTTGATGATGGATATCTCGAGAACGAAACGTTTCCGCCAAATAATTCTTTCAGATTCGTGATCAGCGCCCCAAAAACCCCCGTATACCAAATTTCGTCAAAATCGGAGTTGCTCCCATTTTCTAGAAAATTACCGGAATTAAATATTAAAAAGAGATTATTATTATAAAGCCAAGAAAGGTTAAAAAACCGAAATTTTAAAATTTCTTAAAGTATCTCTCTTTCCTTGTTTTATGGGAAGGATGCGTTCCAGTGACTAACTTTTTAGAGCAGTTCAAGAGCTTCAAGCCCTGGAGCGTGACGCACAAAAATTTTCGTCACTGGAAAGCCACCCAGAGTGGCTTTCCAGTGACGCATATAAAGCGCTCTCGAGTAGCTCAGAAGAATTTCGTTCTACTTTATGGCGTTCCAGTGACGGAAAGTGTTATGATGTATGAACGCGATCCGCTATCTTACCGTTGTTCATGATCATATTGCAATAGATCTCAAATATATTAGAGTTGGCAACACAGCCAGTCATAAATCTGTCAAACAATTGTCAATTAGCCGTACATGTGTCAAACGATTTTTTAAAGTTGTCTTATGTGTAAAATGGCGTAAAGATTTTTGTTTAGAAATTAGTAATATTTGGGTGTGGTTGTTTAATTAAAATAAATAAACATTACAGGAATGCGATCGGGAATTGTCAGCAATTTTAAATATTTATAAGTTCTAGTTTGAATTTAGCAACAGCAGGAACAGTTTACCAAAACAATGTCAAAAATTTCAGCCCATCGGTTTTTGAATAATTTTCTACTTTAAAAAATTTTATTTGGTGAAAATGAAAGAAAAAAAGTTACTCTACTATTCAGTTTAGAGGGTAAATAAACATGTCGAGACTAGCTGATTATTTTGTCATTGTGGGATATGATCACGAAAAAGAAAGTAAGTAATAGTTTGATAAGTGAATAAAAGATGACGATTGAGTCTCTGAAATAACCTTTTATTAGACTTGTTTACCCCCTAATAAACATTTTTTTAAAGTTATGTTGAGTTTGTCTGGCCTGGTTTTGAAATAAATATTCCAAATAAGTATCTGCATTTAATAGATTTAGCAAATAATATATCATTAGTTCCTTAATAACTTAAAAAGAGAAACAAAAAAGCTATTAATTTTTAACACATGTTACCAGAACTATGTACAGGGTTTTCATTTATACTTTGCCACTCACTTTTAACTATAACCAAGAAGGATATAAAAAATCTTCCTGTATAAAAGTTTCATACTTTTTCATTCATTATCTTTTGAGCATAAAAAAGAAACAAATCAACATCAAAAACTCAAAAAAGGTAAAGGGGTAAACTTTTTAAAATACTGTGTACTGTGTGCCCTGTATATTATGTCACCATTAAAAAGCTCTTATAAAAAGCTTTATAAAAATACCATATTTGACATCTATCAATAATAGTTTTCGAAATATGACCACTTAAATCTGGAAAATAGTATATACATGATCAGACAGTCAAATAAGTAAACAGACAAAAATACCTGATACAATATAACTTCCGGTAATAGTTCGTATAGCAGTTTTCCCTATTATAAGAGATTTTCGAAAAATTCTTTTTCAGGGCGTTTCTATAGGTCGATTATGACACAAATCTGTGTGCGCGTTTTCCAAAATCCATTTCTATAATTTATTATTAATAAAAACATATTTATGGGACGGTGGAGTGAACAGGGGTGCTGGGTGGGGACAAAACAGTATAAATCCAACGTCAAACACGAGAAAACATTAATACACTGTACTCGGGGCCCATGAAAAATGTAAATTAATTTTGAAAAGTATTAAATTTTTCGAAAAACTCCCACACATGAGATATCTCGTCCGCCATTAATTAAAGAAGGAAAATAGGCGCACTCATATTGGTCAGCTAATAACATGAAGTTCGTCATTATGAAAATGAGTCTTGATAGAAGCAGCGTTGCCAAACTTCTTATGAAGAATTAACACCAAGCCTATTTCAGGGATTATCCACCATTTCTATGAGAAATAATGGTATTTTTTGTAGAAATGCCTCCTTCTTTATGTTTAGGTATTTTCCTTTTTTTTTTCTACAAATTATTTTAGGAAGAAGGAATAACTTATTTTTCATATGAATTTTGTACTGTATCTTTTTCTTTTTAGGCTATTGACACTTTCTCACTTTATTTGGCAACATCGCAAGACATTTACAATTCTATTGCAAACTCTGCAGTGACAGCCATGGCGGGATTGTTGTACTATTATTTATTTTTAATTTTTTTAAACAATTTTTTGGACATTTTTGTAAACAGAAAGTGCGGTGTGTACTGTGAAATACTGTTTTTGGGCGTTTAATGTAGGATTTCTACTGTTTCGTCCAGCACCCCTGTTCACTCCACTGTTCCGTAAATATGTTTTTATTAATAATAAATTATAGAAATGGATTTTGGAAAACGCGCACACAGTTTTGACTCATAATCGGCCTATCGAAACGCCCTGAAAAATAATTTTTCGAAAATCTCTTATAATAGCGAAAACCGCTTTATCGAACTAATACCTAACTTCCATATACCTACTTACGGCACTAAGGTAAGACTGTAGATGTAGTTAATGGAAATTATACCCAGATTTAAATGGCCATATTTCCGAAACTATTAAAGATAGATATATCAAATGTGGTATTTTTGTAAAACTTTTAAAATATCTTTTTAATGGTGACATAATATAGAGGGTGTCCTGTTTGCTACTTTAGTTAATATCTCAAAAATTAAGACATTCATATTTATTTTAAGTACGTCACTGGATTCAATGTAAAAAGTTATAAAACTCTTGTATTTAAAGTTGGTTTATATCTCTATAAATGACCAAGTAATAAAACAATAAAAATCGACGAATTTTGAGAATCACCCAGTATCTTCAAGACCAATCAAGTTAGAGTGGATCTGATTGCACCATCAAACTAAACACTAAAACAGGAAGTTAGGACATGTTTCCTAAAACTATAATCACAACCAAAAATATCCACCCTGTACAATCTCCATTTGTTATACTTTTTAATACAGCAGTGATATTTATTTATTTATTTATTTATTATACTCTACAGAAATAAACTTTCTAAATGGTATTCTTAAGGCAACAACAAATTAATATATAGCATAATCATAAAATATTACATACATAAAGATATAGAGTAAAAAAAACAACAAAATAAATTATATACAAACAATATGACAAATAAATATGTATAAGAATATAAAAAATCTGATTGACTAGTTATTGTACTATAAGTCTTTTTATGACTGACACACTCACATTAAATATATCACACTCCGAGAAATATCGATTATAATTCCACAGCAATACATCCACAAAAGCCCTCTGTCCATAATTGGTTCGATGAATCATTTCGAAAAATAACTGCATCTGTCTAGTTTGTCTAGCAGGAACCAGAAAGAGTACCAGCTCTAATAGGGTTTTACAGTTGATTTTCCCAGTTATTAACTTATGCAGAAAGATAAGTAGTGCCTTCCTTCGCCTAGTCTCCAAACTCTGCATGCCGCACAGAAGAAGTCTTGTGTCATAGGGTATATTTTGATAAGGAAATCGCATTTTGTATAAAACATATTTTGCAAACTTATTTTGAACCCTTTCAATCCTGTTGACATGGCATTGATAATGTGGATTCCATATGACTGAGCAGTATTCCAAAATACTACGGACCAGACTGTTGTAGAGTACCATAAGTGCTAATATAAAAGTTAAAATAGTTGTTTTTTCAGTGCTGAGTGTTAAACTTAAGAATTAATGCATTTCATTAATTGTATAGGTTCTTTGTTCATTTTTTATTGAACATAGCATATAACAATCAGATTCTGATTTTTTTGTTGAGTGGTTTTATTGTACTAAAAGCTAAAAAATTATTCGGTAAGTCCTAGCTTACAGATCGCACCAATTTTCTCATTAATCTGAGGTATTGATCATAAAAATAATAAAACCGTTGAGCATAGCGTATTTAGACTAAATATTTAGATAGAAATCTTAAGTGCCCAACGATTTTATTATTTATCTGATCAGTACCCCAGTTTAATGAGAAGATTGATCGATCTGGTAGCTAGAACTTACCGAATTATTATTAAGCTTTTAATTCAAGAAAACCGTTACACATACAAAAGAATATATAATTTATTTATTTTTAATATAATATTTACTTGGTCAGGGTTATCCCCTCTCCCCAGCAACACAAACGTCAAAAAAGCGTTTTAGTTTTATGCAGATTTTTTTATGCTATAGCTAAATATTTTTAATTGTTTGCTTGACTACATATTTTTATGATGATGTAAGCACGTTTTTGGGAAACATTACAAGTTATCAATTAAGTAGGTTTTATGTAAATGCGCTTTTTTATCTTTTAGGCAGCTATTGCAATTCCTATAATTGCGTCATTCAACTGATATTGCATAGGCATTATAAACCACAACCATAAATAGCTTTTTATCGTGTTATACATTGTAACTGGGGTCAGTTATACATTTTTATTTTTTATTGTAAAAAAATAATAATAAAAATATCAGTTTGTTTGACTTGACTCTGTGATTTCTGAATCAGTAATCAAATTTTCATTATTTCTTTAAATATACAGGAGACAATAAAAACAATGATTTTTTGAAAATGGACCACCTTATAAATTTTTATTTTTTATTGTAAATTTTCAGTATTTCTTTAGATATATAGGGGACAATAAGAACAATGATTTTTGAAAAGGAACACCTTGTATATTATATGTCTAAAGCCGCGTCCACACTAGTAAAAATTTACGTTGTGTGCGCCATGCGGCACAAATTTGTATGTGCGTTTAAAATTTTTGCAAGTGTGGACGAGTTCGCCGCATAGAAACACACGCAAAAATTTTCGCGACATTCAACGCACGCGATCCGTCGGTTGTCGGTTTTTTCAACATCAAAGAGATTTGCGCCGCAATATTGTTTTAGTGTGGACGTATTTACGTTAACGCAATGATTTTGACAAATGTTATTATGACTTGCTGTTTAGAAATTATAGAAGTTAACTGATATCCATCTTTCTAATTTGTTCTAAACCCACCATTCTGTGACTATGTCTGATGCAATGTTAATGATAAAAAGAAAATGCGCTACTTTTATCGTCGTGCAAAATTTTATCAAAAAAAAAAAAAAAAAAATGAGGAGAAAAATAGAAAAAAGACGATATTGGATTAAACATTTGTATCAAAATAAAAAACAATTTGATGGCGTAAAGTTATTATATCAACTATCCTTGGATGAAAGTACTGGGCATTTCAAATTTTTTTGCGAATGTCTACAAATGACTTTGAGATTTTAATAAATAAGATTGGACCAAAAATTATCAAAAAGGACACCAAGCTTAGAGAAACCATATCCGTGAAGGAAAGGTTAGCTGTCACATTACGTTTTATGGCTACTGGAGATTCATATACAAGCCTTCAATATCTTTTTAAAATATACAAACAAAGCATATCATTGATAGTTCCAGAAGTATGCAGTGCTTTAATTGACGTTCTAAAAGATTATGTAAAGGTAATGTGGTAGTAAAACTGGATTTTTATTTTTTTAAAATTTATTATCTTTCAAAAACAATATCTGTAAGGCGAAAACTTTTAATAAAAACTGAATTTTCATTCGAAATAATACGTATAACACATTTTGCGATTTCTTCCCAAGCATTATTCTTTTGTTTCTATGAAAATGCCACTTATCGCTTGGATCCCATAAAAGTCTTTGTTTTTGATATTCTTGTATCAGAAGAAGAACATCCTCTTTATTTAAATTTATCTTTTACAAAATATAAAATACTTGGCGAAAAAATATAAACAAATCCAGAATAACAAAATAGTATGCAACGCATAAGATCACACACGTTTTGAGCACGAACGCTCGATACACAACGTAAAATTGAACGTGGGTAGAACGTGAAATTTGCGCCGCAAATATTTGCGCCGAATTCTAGATTCAACATACAACACATTTATTTACTAATGTGGACGCGGCTTAATAAAATGAACTGACAAGTAAATCTGAACCGTTTGTATAGAATACTTTATTTTACATTTGCTCGCATGCAAGCGCGTTGCAGATTTGCACGGCCGTCTGTACTCCGGTTTAAAGAGCTTAAAAAATCAAAGTTTAATAACTATATCTAAATTAATTTTGGAAATATGGCCATCCTAATCTATTATATTTAGTAAATACTCAGTTTTATTACAATATTTAAAACAATCACAAATTACATATATATGTAGACATAAATTAAAAATAGGTTTTTCACTTTGACAACCTTTGCCTTTCCTTTTACAGTTGAACCTCTAAAACTCAAAATTAGTGAGAAAATGATACAAAATTTCTTAAAAATGTTATATTGTATAAAAAATAGCATAATGATAAATTAATAGTATATTTATTGTTCCAAAACACCTCGTATAAAAACACGTGTCTTCGTTTTTATACCTTTATTAACAATGGAACGTAACTATGGTTACAACAACGACAAAATCTTCACTTGTCAATGTCTCGAAGTTTACAGCACAAAAGTCGAATCTATACTAATCGATCGGAGGTTTCCCGTCGCCCATTTATAGTGTGGTGGAAGAGTAAAAAATGATCTAGAATTTTCCAGAAATATAGCGAAAATTCCATAGTACAGGATGGCATAAAAGTTCTCAATGGATAATTCGGGCGTTTTCGGAAACCTTCGAAAGTGATGAAAGAACTTAGAAAAATTAAGGTAAATTATTCAAATAAATTATTAGACTAAATTAAACGGTCCTAACTTTATAGAATTCTATAAACTAAAAACACTTATTTTTCATGTCCGTAACATTATTTATATAACACATTACAAATTACAACTGCAGTTGGACGAACGACGCGTACCGGAGTTCGGCCAAGCAGGCAAGTGTGGAAAAGGTACTTTCGGCACTTTCGGCACGTGTTAGGAACGTTTCTTTTCTACAAGCGTAAGGAAAACATTAAAACCAAATTTCATTATTTTCTTTTTAATATTTTAATACAACGCACCAACAGTGAGGAGTTTGACTCCCTCATTTTTGTAGTAAAAAATATTGATTTAATTTCGACCTTGACTTGAAATTTCGACTTATAGAGACTTATTTATCACTCGGGCAAATTATCTTCTTCGAGTTAAGGAGATAAAAATACACGAGAATTGTAGCAAATATGCAAGAAAAGCAATAAAATTCGACTTAGAGAAAATTTTGACTTGTGGGGGTTTGAGTTATAGCGGTTTAACTGTACTAAATTTTGAATATAAGTATGTTTAGTTAAATCTATATATTTTGGCTTAAGAAATCTGTGGTTTCTCTGTGTATCATTCACATCACTTGACACCCTGTATAAATTTGTCAAAGCTACTCAACTTGTTGAGGTTTATTGTGTTAGTAGTCTTAACAACAAAACATAATTTTAGGAAGTGGAACTATTCTTCAAAGATTTCCTCTAAAGGACTGGCCAGACACACCATTCATTGAAGGAATAGAATGGGTAAGTAGATTCACAGATTTTTATATTTATCAAATATTTATTAACAAAAATCAATTATATTTTTCTTAATTTGGTCCTAACTTTTTTTTAATTAAATAGGTATTTGCATTTTTCAATTTTACCAGCTGGTAATATTTATGGCTTTTTTTGTTACCCCTATGTTTTGAGCATAATTGATTAAATACTAGTTTTTACTACCACCTAAAAGCAATAATTTTTGTGTAAAATACCGGATGACCATCCAGCAATTTATTTTCTTCTGTGCAACCGTATAGTTTTCAAATTTAGGAACGTTATATTGTATCACCGGTTGCCAATTTAGGACATATTAGCATCTGTGTATTACTTCCGGTTTAACCGGAAGTGATATAAACTTTGATATTTTTAATAGAACACCCTATATATTTTTTGGGATTTGAATTCTACAGGTCATTCCTGATGTAAAATCTTTAATATTTCCATAACCTAACTCTTTTGGTTTTGGAGGAAATTGCGTTTGAAAATTTCCAAACGACAGCACAAAATGCAGTTTTATGGGAAAACAAATGAACATCACAAAAATTGAAAATGCTTAAAATAGTTCTTTTAGAAGACTCTACCTTTAGATACCATTATAATACTACTTCCTGTTTAACCGGAAGTTCTGTAAAATTTGAATTTCTAAGTATGATAACCCTGGTAATTTTAATGGAACACCCTATGTATGTTTTAAGACTTAAATTTTTTTATCTATTCCTGATATAAAACCTATAATACACCCATAACCCTATTTTTTAGTTTTAGAGAAAACGGCGTTTGAAAAGGTTCAGACGACGGCACAATATTTATGAAATTGTGAGGGCGTCCGGACCTTTTCAAACGCTGTTTTCTCTAAATCTAAAGATAGGTTATTTGTGTATTTTAGGTTTTATATCAGGAATAGCTTAAAGAATTTAAATCTTAAAAATATATAGGGTGTTCTGATTAGTTCTGGTTACCAGGGCTATCATCTTTAGAAGTTTTTACAGCATTTCCAGTTTAACAGGAAGTGGTAATATAATGATCTCTAAAGGTAAAGTCATTTAAAAGAACTATTTTAAGCATTTTTAATTTTTGTGATGTTCATTTGTTTTCCCATAAAACTGCATATTGTGCTGTAGTTTGGACATTTTCAAACGCCATTTTCTCCAAAACCAAAAGAGTTAGGTTGTGGAAATATATAAGGTTTTATATCAGCAATGACCTGTAGAATTCAAATCCTAAAAATATACATGGTGTTCCATTTAAAATATTAAATTTTATATCACTTCCGGTTAAACCGGAAGTAATACACAGATGCAATTATATCTAAAATTGGCATCTAGTGATACAATATAACGTCCCTAAATTTAAAACCATACGATTTCACTGAAGAAAATAAATTACTGGATCGTAATTTCGTTGTTTGTTCATTACAGTTTTGTCAGCCTCAAGGATGGACTCTATCTACAGAAAAACAGGAACCACGGTTCTTCGTGTCCGTTCTTACAGATATCGACGCAAACCGCCATTATTGCGCATGCTTATGTTTTAATGAAACGGTTTCCATTACTCCTAGTAAGCCTGTGGATGAGGTAAGATAAATAGATAGTCAAAGTCAAAATATGCTTTATTGTTGACAAAAAAAATCTTGTTAACAAAGCTGTAATCCATAAAATCTAAATTTCTAATAGGTAACTAAAGCTTAAAATTAGTATGTCATTCTAAGTAAAAAGAAATAATAATAATACTAAAAACAACCTACTACATAAAAAAACAGACAACAATTTAAAATTAACATACTTTCTACTATTTTGTTTTGTATTAGATATTTAAGATCTACAATCAGTGTTGGGAATAAATTAGGTTTAAAAAAACTTACTTTTTTGATTAGTTTGGTTTTTTTTTTATCAGTTTATACTAAACGATTAGTTATGTTTTTAACACGCTTTTATCAGCTTGGGTTGTATATATGTATGTAACGGAATCTTTAAGCTTAATTTTCACCAACTTCCAGCGATTTGATTTCTTTGAAACTTTGCACACGTATCAAGGACCCATGACAATGCAATAATCTGCAAACAGTATCCCGTTATCCTGATAAGGATCGCCAGGATAAATAAATTCCTTTATAGATTTTCTGTAGGAGAGTAACAGAGAAAGAGCTAGTGCGCGATTGGCGCATGCGTGCAGTTTCGGACGTACTCTCAGCAGAAGGCTGACAGAAACTTGTTCGGAGTAGTTGCGTTCTGAAACCCCATGCAACAGTGAAGCTTTAAATGAAATGATTAGATTACGAAATAGTTCGTAGAAACATTTCAATATCACATGTCCGCAGAAAACGAATTGATATATCGAACTAATAAATGAAAAATAAATAATAGTTTAAAAAAACACGCTTTTATATGCAACCGAACTAAAAATTAGAAAATAATTTTCATTACAAAGAGTTTGTATTACAGTAATAAAAGGTCAAACAATGAATCATAATTATATACCTTATAATAGAATTATAATAAAATTTAAGTTTTTTTTTAATAGGAAGAAGACACAGTAGAAGGAGACTCGACCCTTTTAAAGCCAATACTTCCATCCATTTCCCATAGCAATATAATGTATGCACCAAAATGTTTGGTCTTAGTCTCCAGACTAGACTATATAGAAACATTTAGAGTAAGTAATTTTTGTTTTACGTGTAGAAAAAATATTTGAGGAGTGTTTATTTTAAAAAGGCAAATGCTCAAATTTATTAAGAGTCATTTAATGTCAATGTCAAAATCTGTTATCATTTTTATCAATTTACAACTTTAATGGTGGGTTTATAAAAAAAATTAGCATTTAATTTAACATTTAACATTTAGCATTTAGTATTTAACAAAAGTTCGGCCTATGGTGATTCATGTAGACGTTCATAAAACTCATTTAACATTTAGGATTTAACATTTATCATTTAAGAGTTGGCCAACTTTTATCTTCTTAAATTAAATGCTAAATGAAAATTCGACTGCGCATGTCAAAACCTGTCAAATGTCGGAATGTTTTCTGTAATGTCATAATTTGATATATTTTGGTTTTATTATTGTTTTGATCTGCGCTAAGTTAAAGATGGACTCGCCGAATTGTGAAATTAATAAAGTTTTTGTAATGGGATCAATGTTATTACTGACAAGCAAGCGGCTGTCTTCTGTCAAAAGTCAAATATCATTACAATGCGCATGACCAAACATCTAATTTTAATATTTTTATGAACAGTGTCTAAATTACTAAATGCTAAATCTTAAATGTTAAATGTAAAATGTTAAATGATAAATGCTAATTTTTTTATAAACTCACCATAAAACATTTTTAAATGATACAGGCCTTGAAAAGTCAATAAGAAAGTATGAAAATTGAATAAAACAAGACATATCACAATGCATGAAAATCATTTGTGAAATAATTAAGATAATAATAATAATAAGCTTTATTGTCATAAAAATATTTAGATATCTTTGTAGACAAAGCAAAACAATAAATTATATATACATATACAACATAGACAGATACACACACAAATATAATATAATAGTAAAAAGAAATACCTTTCATGGAAAATGTATCCTCGAAAAATTCATTTAAATTGTAATACACTCTTTTAAGTAAAATTGTTTTAACATATTTTTAAATTTCTTTATGTTTTTAATATTTTTTATAGAATTTGGTAAATGATTAAATATCTTTTTTGGTTCATAAATTATAGATTTTTTAATCATATTTGAATGTGGTATAAGTAGATCAATGCAGGAGTTATTTCTAAAATTATATAAAGAGTTTTCATTATAATTACACCAATATTTTTTATATATTAAACAAACAGTTTCCAATATAAAAATATATGTCAGTGTCAATATCTTATGTTTAATAAATAAAGGTTTGCAAGATTTGGATTTTGCAAATAGTTCTTATAGCTCTTTTTTGCAAAATAAAAACTGAGCTTAACAGATTTTGACTAGAGTTTCCCCAGAAACAGATACCATATCTTATTACTGATTCAATTAATGCTAAATAACTAGTTTTGAGTAGTGGAAAATCAAGTTTAGTAGAAAGAATTCTAAGAGCATAACAACCTGAGCTAATTTTCTTTACATATATTTTCAATATGTTCTCAAAAATTAAGGTTTTTATTTACATAAATACCAAGATATTTAGTAAATGAAGTTTTATTTATGTTAAAAGAAAGTAAATTTGAATCACACCACTGTTTAATTATTAAAATATCTTTTTCGATATTTTTGTTTAAATTATTTACATTTTTATTATGCCACAAAATTGTAGTATCATCTGCAAATATTGTAAATTCGCCATTAATTTTAACTGAACCTAAATCATTTACATATAACAAGAAAAAAGTGGTCCCAATAACGAACCTTGTGGTACACGAGACGTAATACATTAAGCTCCCGATGTTTGTCCATTTAACTTGACAATTTGGCTTCTGTCAGATAAATATGATCTAATCCATTAAAAAAAAAAATACCCCTAAAGCCATATATTTCTAATTTTCTTAATAAAATTTCATAATTAACACAATCAAAAGCCTTAGTTAACTCACAAAAAATAGCTGCAGCAACTTCATTATTATTTAGATTTAAATATAAATTTTCAAGAAATGAAAAAAATAGCATCATCGGTTCTTTTGTTTTTTTGAAATCCAAATTGTTTTATATATAAAATTCTATATTTATTTAAAAAAACAAATCATTTTTTTTTTTAATAATTTTAGATAAGGTTGTTTTTGGAGATATTTTATCTGTCATACATGTTTTTTTCTTAGTGAATAATTCCTCGGAGCAGAAGCCGATAGTAATTTGTTATAATATATTACTAGTTTATATAGAAAGTAGAGATGTCCACTTGTAATTTTTTTCTCATTTATTTCAATTTTAATATCTTAATAATTGAAGACATCAGTGGATGAAGATTTTATGTTACATTTGGACGTGCCTCTTTTTAAAAGAAAACTTCTCATTTATTTAAAACTTTTTAAATATAGTAAAATTTTCATTCAGGAATAGTATTTTGGCAACATAATTTATTTTTAATTTTAGAACTGCCTTGGTATAATTTACTGTGTGTATGTAGAAAATATGACTGTTCCACTGGAAACTTTAGTTGGTAATATTTTGGGCTGTATACAAGTTCCTCCCCTGGTGGTCCACAAGTTAGATTTAGGTAAGAATAAGAGTTATCGCAATGTGGAACAGAGAATTAAGGCCTCTTTGAAGTTGTGATTTTTCAAGCATATGCTCAAAAAAATTACAAATTTCAGTTTTGATGTAATTATTCAGTATCAGCAAACAACTACATTCCATGATATTGAAGAGATACTCAAATACTACAATAAGCAGCTTACAAAGGAGGATTTTCTGTTGGTGTTCACGAGACCTGGCGATCTCACAAGAGGAAACTTAAGGGGATGCCGTAAGCACGTTAAATGAGCTAAAACGCGATTCGCTGCCGTTTTTAAATATTTGTTTGAGAAAAAGTTGGTATATTGAAAAGGTTCTTAAAATGATCCAAATATTATCGGAAAGTTGGTTATTTTTACGGTTTTGTAATTTTGGGAAATTTAATGTGTTAATTATTACCATTACCAAAAATCAATTAACTTTCCGATAATCTTTGGATCATTTAAGAAACTTTTCTATATACAACTTTTTCCAAAACAAATATTTAAAAACGGCAGCGAATCGCGTTTTAGCTAATTTAACGTGTTACGGCATCCTCTTAATTAATGAAAACAATATAAACAACCTGATATCTAGTACGAAGAACACGAACTTAATAATTTTAGGATGTCCCTATGTGTGCCTTGATAGCGGTGGAATTAACGAATTAATAGACAACCAAAATAGCATTTCATTTTATTCCATTTTATAATGGGCGGTGGGTTGTTTTTGGATATATTTTATCTGTCATACATGTTTCTTTTCTTAGTAAATAATTCCTCGGAGCAGAAGCGGATAGATCTTCACAGCTTGACAATGGGCAAGAGAGGGAAGCCTATCTGTAAGCAAAGGGGCATTAATAAGACAAATTGCTCTTCATTGAGTGGAATCAAGAATGCCGAGGGTTGAACATTTTGAGTAGCGCCTTTAAAATTAAATGCGTCTTTGCTCGGCAGAACTCATAAGTAAAGGATCAGTATTAAATTACTTTTTTGCGATAAGGAACATGATTATGTTTTGGGTGCATTAAATTGGACGAGATTTTCGATCCCCCAATCTAATATTAAACTAAGGTCCTGTGAAGAAGATATTTTCATAGCCCTGCGTTTACTTTCCAAGTCAGGCCTTAAAATTGGTTTTAAAACCTGAAAACTGAAGTGAAGGGTACTAACACCAGCAAAATAGTTGTAGAAAAGTATTGATGTAAGTTTGTTGCTTTATCAGAATGAATCATAGATTCAAAATAATAATATTTACAGTTAAGTAAAAAACACAAAAAATGAACTTATAAAAAAAAACACAATTTATTTCAAAGTGACCTAAATTCTCGCAAGTGTATTATGGTAGGGAAGCTCAAGAGGGGATTTCCGAAGTTACTACAGCGCGTCAGAAAAATATACCGGAGAATACCTTGTACCCGATGAAATACCTCTACCAAATATGAGCCCCGTATACAGGGGCAATCGTAAAAAAATATATCTATCAGAGATTGTTGTACGCGTCAGATTAAGATAGGGTAAGTTAATTACATGCTAAAGAGTGTATATTACACTAATCTGACAATTTGAGAGTGACGTAAAGAAAGCGGAGGGCTCCAAAGTTGTAAAAAAACGTAATTTTGGCATGATCGAGCGTGGTTATTTTTTTTTATTTTGAAGAAAATGATTCAAAGATAACGAAAAATATATAATTCAATACCCGGTGCCGCGCGTATGTATCTTTATTTATTTATTCACAAACAGCACACTACAGAATTAAAAATTCTAAATGGTACTTAAAAAAAAAAGAACAATAAATATAAAAGGTGACTGTTCTAAAATAATAAATCAATCATATCAATAATAACACAAGACAATAATATCACTACAAATAAAACAGAAAGTCTACAAACGTCGTTTTAAAATTGAGAGGCTACAGTTAAATAAATCATAGTCTGAAAAATAACGATTATAATTTTTGAGCAGTCTATGAAGAAAAGTCGTTGAGCCATAATTGGTCCTGTGGTAATGTTCCACAAAAAGTTGAGTTTGCCTGGTCCGCCTGGCAGAAACTCGATAGGAAACACCTTCCACCAATTCGCTGCAGTTAATCATATTGTTTACAATCTTGTAAAGAAATATCAGAAGAGACTCCCTCCGGCGCTGCTCCAAACTCTTCATGCCACACAACAAAAGCCTGGTCTCATAGGGTAAGCCAACATAGGGAAAATGAAACTTAAAAGTAAGTATTTGGCAAACTTATTTTGTACCCGTTCAATCCTCATGATATTATACAGATATATAGGAGACCATATAATAGAGCAGTACTCTAGAATGCTTCTAACAAGGCAGTTGTATAGGGAAAGTATAGCCCTGGTGTCCACAATGTGCCTAGTGTTTCTCTTAATAAATCCAAGAAGTCTAAAAGCCTTAAGAACAATGCTGTCAATGTGAATGTTAAATGACAGATCAGACTGAAAAATCACGCCCAGATCGTTCATGGAAGACACCACCTCAAGCGTTTCATCTCCAATGGAGTATAGGCTATTAGTGGGATTGGCACATTTAGAGATTCGCAACACCTTACACTTTTTAGTATTAAGCTTAAGTTTATTGTTGTCACACCACTTGACTAATCTGTTAAGGTCTCTCTGAAGGCCACCCTTGTTGGGGTCACCTGTGAAAAATTTCAAGTCATCAGCGTATAGCAGACACCTTGAATCTTCAAAACAGACTGTCACATCGTTGATAAATAGAAGAAACAGAATAGGTCCTATATGAGAACCCTGAGGGACTCCCGAGGTGACAAAAACCTGCTCGGACACAGCTCCACCCAAGGTCACACGTTGCCATCGATCAGTTAAATATGACTTGATACACTTAAGATAATTTCCAGATATACCTATGTCTTCAAGCTTCTTAATTAGCAAAGCATGACATACACTATCAAAGGCTTTGGACAAGTCTGTGTATATTACATCAACCTGCCTTCCGCCCTCGACTGACGTGACCAAGTATTCCTGATATAGAGCTAAATTAGTGGCAGTTGAACGTTCTTCAAAAAAACCGTGTTGTTGTTGGGCTATGTAGTGTCTATAGGTATTAAAAATTTCGTCAGTCAGAATCGACTCGAACACTTTAGGAATAGCCGACGAGATGGCTATACCTCTATAGTTGGCGATGTCAGTCCTGTCACCAGACTTGAAGATGGGTATTAGGTGAGATTCCTTCCACTTGGATGGAAAGCATCCAGTGTCAAAGATGGCCTGAAAAATCCCACATAGAGGTGTAATAAGTGAAGGGCAACGCTTCAGAAGTATGACAGGTATTCCATCCGGGCCAGCACCCTTCGCAGAATCCAAACTCTTCAGCTTGTCAGCAATTTCCCTCTCACTAAATCGGTGGTTCACTAGACTGCTAGCAAATGGAACTGCTTCTGCAATAGAGACGTCAACGTTTCTGTGGTCGCTATAACAAGTCTGAAAATGTGAAGCAAAAGCATTCGCAATACCAGAGGGCGTCTCAAAATTTATGCCATTATAACTCATAGTCGCAGGAACCGATGAATCTCGATTAAGGTTTCTGACAAACGTCCAAAAGTTCTTAATATTCTCGGGTATCAAATGTTCCGTGCTGGTAACATAGAGGAGGTAGCACAAATCCGTACGAACCCTGACCTCTCTTCGTGCCTCAGAGTATGCTCGGTAGTCCAATTCATTCCCAGTACTTTTGTGCCTTTTGTATAGTCTGTTCTTCTTGGCAATAAGCTTCTTAAGTGCTATGTCAAACCAAATGGGATATTTGTGGTCTTTTAAAAGTTTGGTTGGCACAAAATTATGAATGCCCTCGTAGAGTAATGAATGGAAAGAAGCTGCAAGAAGATCTATATTTCCAACCCCTTCCAATGAGGGCCAAGAAGCTTGTTCAAAAAAGGAATTTATCGCTTCGAAATCTGCCTTAGAATAATCGTAAACTTCCACTGTGGAAGAATTTTTGAGTCTTGGAATGAAATGAATATCAATAACGGTTTCCAGTGGAGGATGATAAGTGTCAGCCGGAAGGAGTGGAAAAAGAGAACAAGAAACAGAAACATCATCATCAGCAAAAACAAGGTCCAATATTCCGCCGGAGGCATTTTTGATGAAATTAAACTGTTGCATCTCCAAATAGGACATGGTATCGATGGTCACACCGGCGGCAGCGGTAGGGATGCGCTGAGCTAAAATAACATCGTCCTCCTTGATCCAATCAATTTGAGGTATATTAAAGTCCCCAAATATAAGGAACCTTGAGTTTGTGAATTTATTCTTTACACTCTCGCAAGTATCACAAAAAGGATTGATAGGATTCAATTTCGGAGTTTGGTGCAAAATAAACACAAGCTATAATAAGATCAGTATTTTTGCAAAATTTATTGAAAAAGCCAACAGCTGTACAATATTATTTCCTTATAACTATTACAAGGACACCTATAAGTAGCACTAATCCTAATTTTCCCAGCAAGACGAATAATATATTAAATATACAAACTGTACATACTTAAAAAAAAACTAGTTACAAAAGTGGTAGTAGACAAAAAGAATAACATCAAGTTTAAAATTGTCATACATTTAAAAACAAATAAATAAATAAATAAAATCTTCAGAGTTTTAACAGAAATAAAAACAGCAAACTTTACACTTAAAAACACTACATACACAATGGTGTACTTTAAAATATAAAATACAACATACAAAATATAAAATATAAAATGTAAAATGTAAAATGTAAAATGTAAAATGTAAAATATAAAGTACAAATACAAAATATAAAATGTGAAACATAAAATATAATATACAAAATTTAAAATATAAAATATAAATAACAATTATTTTAAAATAGTTAAAATTTAAAGTTAAAAGTGTTAAACTTATGCAAAACAATACTAACACAATCATAACACACATCCCTTTAAAATTCAGTTTATATTCTCATTGAGTCGTTTAAAATGGGAATAGTGTTCTCAATAAATTCGTCCAAAGAATAGTTTGCACTGTCCATCAAAGCACTCCTTAAAAGTTTATTAAAACGCTTGGTATCAAGCTGCCTCACGCTCAAAGGAATGGCATTGTACAAATACTTTCCATAGTGATGCAAACTATTCTTGGTAATCATATTGTGAGATTGGGGTAGGTTTAAGTCCTCCCTTATTCGGGTAGGATAATTGTGGATATCGCCCCGTTTCTCCAATTTTTCCCATGTAAGAAGGTGACACTCTCATAGACAATCATGTCATACAAAGTAAGGATTCTTAAAGATTTAAATAACGGTCTGCAGTGCGCATTTCTGTCTGCTTTACATATAAGTCTAACTGCTCGCTTCTGCAGCAAAAATATTATATTACACCTGGCAAGGGTTGTATATCCCCAAAAAATAATTCCGTATCTAATATGTGACTCAAACAAAGCATGATATACCTCCAAGGATATTCTAGTGTCATTAATTTCTATAGAAACCGTTCTTAGGGCAAAAATAGAGGATGCCAGATGTTTACACACCTGATTAAAATGAGTTTCCCACTTCAAATTATTATCAATATGCAGGCCTAAAAACTTACAATTTGATACTTTTTGTATTATTTCTTGGTCAATTTTTATTGTGACTGTGCCTCTTTTAGAAAATACCATGGATTTGGTTTTTGAAATGTTCAAGGCCAGTTTATTTGAATCAAACCAACCCTTAATCATTTCCAGATCTTTATTAATTTGGTTTTGTAGCGCTATTGGATTATCACCAGACCAGCATATTGATGTATCATCTGCAAAAAGAGTAATTTTACCACTAATTTTTAGCTGCGCAATGTCATTAATATATATCAAAAACAGCAAAGGACCCAAAACCGAACCCTGTGGAACACCGTGAATCACCTTTTTAAAGTCTGACAAAGTCTTAGTGCCTTTAGCATCAGTTACCTGCACTGCCTGTTGCCTGTGTGATAGATATGACCTAAACCAATCCAAAGAAATACCCCTAAACCCATACAAATTTAGTTTATCTAATAATATCTGATGATTTACACAGTCAAAGGCTTTTGCCAGATCGCAAAAAACAACAACTGTTAAATTTTTATGGCTTTGATTAAGATCACAATAAACTTTACTCATAAGATTATACATGGCGTCCCTGGTACCTAAGTCTTCTTGAAATGCAAATTGACTAGCATCTAGTATTTTACGCCTTGAAAGAAAACTCTTCATACGAGCTTTTACCAATGATTCTATAATCTTTGAGAGAACCGATAACAGGGAAATTGGGCGAAAATTAGAAGGACACTTTATATTACCCCCTTATCTATTGGCACTATAAGAGAAAGTTTTAGTTCATGTGGAAAAATGCCTTCTGCAAAGAGAGTATTGATGATTTTAGCCATAATTTCCCACAATTTTAGCGGAAATCTTTTTACAAGTCTTAAGGGGATTTCATCCATTCCAGTTGACCGCTTATTTTTTAATCCATTAACAATTTTAAGAATTTCCCGCCCATTGGTTGGTATTAGATAAAAACTACTTGAATAATTAAAATTTTTTACAAATGATGAGGGATCAAAGTTTGTATTTAGGTGTTTAGTTGTCTCTTCTGCTACTGTAATATAATAATTATTTAAATGTTGTGCAACTTCTCTGGGATCCGTACAAACCTCTGAATTTATGTTTATCTTAGGGGTACTAGATTTTTGCTTACTTTCCTTCCACTAATTTTATTTATTATATTCCAGGTTTTTCGCTTTGAGTTCCTTGCACCCCTTATTTCTTCAAAATAAAACTTATTTTTAGCTAATGATATAACTCTCCTTAAAATTAATTTATAGTTTTTAACATAGGAAAGAAAGCTCTGGTTCTCTGTATATTTAGCAATGTATGACAGACACCTTTTATTTTTACAAGATATTCTTATTCCGTTGGTTATATATTCTTTACGGTTATTTATAATTTTTTTATAAGGAAAACAATAGTCCATTGTTTCGACAATGTACTGATGGAAAAGAGAAAACTTTTCTGATGAGGTAGTAGCATTATTAATACTAGACCAATCCTTATTTCTAATTCTTTTCAAAAACTTGTCAATATTTCTGCTTGAAAAATTTCTTAATAGTAGGTTATCTTTTTCTGATGTTTTAACTTTCTCCATATTTAAATTACCTATCAGAAGTTCATGATCACTTAGGTCTGTGTGCTGTGTTTGAACCGTAACAAGGCCGTTTTCAAAATTTGAACAAAAATAATCTATTTTTGTAGAGGTGTTCTTTGTAACTCTAGTAAAAGAGTTGATATGTGACTTTAAATTAAATGACAGGAAGATACATTTAAGATTAAGGTATTCATGAGAATCTTGACACGCATCTACATTAAAATCCCCAACAAGTATCAGTCTACAATTTTTGGGAAGAGAATCAAGAAGATAAAACAAATTTTCGCAAAAAATGGCAAAATCGCCTGAAGGAGACCTATAAATATTTACTATAAACATGTTAAAATATTGACTAAAAGCTACAGTTAATTCAAAATTTTTCTCACTAATCAGATTGTTAAACTTATCTATACTTATGCAATCCATACCATCCTTAGCGAGAATAGCAGACCCACCCCCTTAAGCGTACTTCTTGAAAAGCAGGATATCACATTATATTTATCCATAACAATTACCTCCTGTGGCTTAAGGTGGTGTTCTGTCAAACACACAATATCGGGGTTTCCTATCTCACTGAGATAAACAGAAAACTCCGATCCTTTATTTCTTATACTACTTATATTCAAAGACAAAACATCTAAAACAGTACTGTACTTACAATTATTATCCTTTCCTAGACTACATTCGTCTTGCGGGTGGTTAAGTTGAACATTAATTTTTTCTATCTTACTATTTGACATGCCTTTCGCATTAAAATTCGATATGTTTATATTATTATTACACAGATTATTAGAGGTATTTGCAACCGCATCAGTTGGCCATTTTATAACCCCATTCTTTTGCGTATCTACGTGCAGGCTGAAGGCTTGGCAGGCACTGGAAAATTTACATTTCTCTGATCATGCATCAAGTTTTCATTAATTACAGCAGCATCCTCTCCAGTATTTGCCTCCCCTCAACCTGAAGCTCCAAGATCTCCGCAGATATTTCATCTGAATTGGTATTTATAAAAATAATTGTATTTTTAAAATTTAATAAAAATCCATCTCTTTAATTATACCCGCGGAAATCCTAAAGTTGTTTATCTTATAACCTCCACTGTTCCCAATTTCCAAATAGGAAACTTTTGCATTTGAATACTTTCTGACAATATCAATAAAATTATTCAATTTGTAATTAAATTTAAATACATACTTATTAACACCTTTGTGTCTGAGATAATTGGAAATTGGAACAGATAAGAAGATTAAATTAGTTTGAGAACAAAGTTTTATTTTAGAATTTATAAATTTCATACTTGGATATTTTTTGTTTTTTAAAAAATCGTTTGTGCCTGCAATAACTATAACAAAATCAAGCTTTGTAAAGTTCTTAGTTAGACACTCTACATTATTTAATATATCACTATACGTCGCACTGGGTTTAATTATAGTTTGTATGACATAATTCTTATGCAGTAACATCTTTTCAAGGCAATGTCCAAATTTCTACCATTTTCGTCACACAAAATAAGTATCTGCTGGGGAGTTTTGTCCTTATCACTATCCTCTCTCGTTTCATTAGTTTTATTTTCTACCCTTTTATCTGATAGTTTCTTTATACTAGTGCTACTTTTGTTGTAAGAAAGTATTTGATCTTTCTCCATTATAAGCGTTTTCCTTAGTTCTGTTAATTCAGAAATATAACATTTATTTTCCTCTGTAAGAACTTGAATTGTAGTAATCATTTTTTCTTTAAATTCGTTAAATTCCTCCAAATCACGTTTTAGTTCTTTTTCATTATTTTTAAGTTGATCGATGTATTCTTGCAAAGTTTTAATTTTTTCCAAATAACCCAAAATGTCCTTATTCAATTTAGCACAATGTTCTTTCTGTTCATTAATTTTTAGCTCATAGTCCTGTTCTACCGAAAAAACCTCATCTTGGAAATCTCTTGTATTTCTCTTTAATCGCTGTATGTATTTATCCTTTGCCTCATTATCTGCATTTTTTCTGTTTAACTCTTCCGTCAGATTTGTGATTTTTTCTTCCAATTCAATTTTTTCCCTTTCAAACAACTCATCCTTTACATTTAATTCCTTTATTTTCTTGTCAAGTTTGCCTTTTAGCAGTAAAATTTTTTCTTTTTCTTCCTTTGTATCCTTTTTATCATCTGGAGAATGGACTTTATTTGTGCTTTTTTTCGAGATCTACCTGTTATAGTTTTAGTTCTGCACTCAGCACACAGAAACAGTATTGTTTTCTGTATTAATGCAACAGCATGTGCTTCTGTTGTTGTAAGTAAAGCACAATTTTACACAGAACTATCTTGCAATGTACCGCAGGGCGCCCCAAAATTTATCTTCCTTAGGTCGCGCCTTGTAGATACAGTCTACTTTGCATGTTGAGCAGCTTGAATAACAGACATATTTAATTCTGCTTTCTATAAACCCGGCGTGTAGTGCACAACCAAAACAACAAAGTCCGGTCTGTCCAAATAAAGGGAATTCCGATACGGAATACCCCAACAAAATGATAACACAAAAAAATGCCTTTGTGTAAATAACAAATTCAATTTCATGATAAGTTCACAGCTGTTTGCGTTTGTAAAGTAAATTTATTTTCATTTTGTGCATTTTAAAGTTTTTTACAACATTAAGTTCAGTTTTATATGTTAAGATAGTAATTTTAAAACGAAATTTACAGTTTTTACGAAGTACTTGATAAACCAAATTGATCAAGAGTCAAAGGCAGATAATTTCCGCATATTAAATTAAAATTATTAGAAAGGCTAGAAACGTAGAGCAACGTCAGTCATTAAAATTTAAATAAAATCAAGGTACAATTACATTCCCAAATAAATACACATAGATACCCCACATATGCAACCACACATATAATATATACAAAATGGCCATAATAGGCCAGAGGGGAAAAAAAAATAATTTTAAAAATTTTTACAAAAATTTGCTGCCCTAAGCCAAGTATTTTAAAAACTGGTAATACATAGGTAATGTAAAAATTATTGACAAAAATTAGTTTTTTACTGTAATTCCTTGCTTTTAAATTTTGACATAAAATTTAATTCTCTACAATTACTTACACAATTTTGTCCTATTTTTAAAAATAAGGTACTTTTACTTCTGGTCATTTTTCATATTTTTAGTTATAACTCGCCCTGTATATTACCAATCGGAATAAAATTTTGTATTTATCCGTTTTGGACCATGCGACCAGTTTTTCCAAAAGGTTATTTAAAAATTCAAAAATTTTTGGTCTATTTGTACTCTTGTTACACCTATCCTGAGACACACTGTATATTACTGCAAACATTTTGATTCCTTTTTTTTTTAAGCAGAATTCTCAATACCAAACCGCATTGTTTAGTACTTTTTATGATTTTTAGTAACGTCTTGTTTATAAACTTAACGTTTCGCCGCCGCTGCCATGGCAGTTTACATTCGCAAATTAAACTTATGGCGTTTAATGTAACATTTTATAAACGCCGTAGTCTTATTTTGCTTGTTTAACTTGACAAGATTTTAACTTCGATCGGCTAATAGGATTGTTTTTCAACAGCGGGGACGCCGGCAGCAGTACGATACCAACAACTATTACATCAAGTTTATAAATCTAGCTTATCCATGATATGAATCAAAAATAGTATGTGCATCCAAATTGTTCTATTACTTACAAAAAACAATAATATAAAAATCATAAAAATAAATAATGTTAAACCATTTATTAATTCACTTTATCAAAAAATCACCAGTCATTATTTCTACCACCATTTTCTTTCTGAAGTAGGGCATATCTTCTTGTTTGAAAGTAATCTTGGCATTTCTGGTTATAAATTCGGCGAATGTACATGCAAACATACCACAATCACTTCCATTCATTTGCTGAGGAATGTCGTCCATATTTTCCAGTATAAAACGACTTGTGTCATATTTTTCTGACTTCTTATCCATGTGCTCAACTTCAAGGTAATTTCTTAGAGCTTCTAAACACCTAGTATTGGGACTGCCCATACTGTCGTAGTATCTACAAAATACAGGGTATTTTTAACCGACTTGAAAAACGAGGAGGTTCTCAATTCGTCTGTGTTTTTGTTGTGTGTATGTTACACGATTACTCCGGCGTTTGTAAACCGATTTAAAAAATCATTTTTTGTTTAAAAGAGCGTTCTTACGCGGTGGTCCCATTAAAACCTAACTCAGGATCGCGAGAGAGAAAGGTACTAGACCTATTTTTCTAGGTAGGGAGTATGCTCGATAATAAAGAGGCACATTCAGAATCGACAACCGTGGGGAAAAATTAACCTTTTCACCGAATTAAAAGAGGTACTGGTAGTGTTTTTTAGAGTACAGTAACAATCACAAGGGTGTGTAATTTAATTGGTTGAAAGCGCTACAGACGGTCATGCAAAACTGTCACATGGGGTATAATGTTTAGTTCTAATTAGTTAAATCTTTTTTTTTTAATTTGCATTGTAATTCGCTTTAAACCAATTAAATTACATGTGCTTTTTAGTGTAGTCTGTGTTTTTTTGTGTATGTTTACTGACTTAATTGTAATAATAATAAACTAAAAAGCAAAAAGTAAATAGTTTTTTAAAAAATTGAACCAACTTCAAAACAATAATAAAACTTACTAAAAAGTAAAAAATATATACAGGGTGATTCACCGTCGATGGTAGGTTAGACGTTTAAGGAAAACGAAACGCAGAATTTTTCTGAAAATTTAGCATCTCACATTTTATTACCTGTTCTATTAATTTAATATATTTACAGCATTGCGACGTTGCCGCTTCTATCAAAAAGTCCCATAAACTTTATTTTTTTAAATGGAACACCCCTAGATTAACAAGTTTTTATATTCGCCCTTTTATTATAATACTTTTTGTTAATATTGCCAAATGTGACCAAAAACACCCTGTATTTTTAATCAGAACCTTAAAATAAAATAGATAAATTACAAAACAGATATTCTTTTAATGTTAATCTTAAAAGAAAAAAGATTGGGGAATCTGCTGCCAGAGGAGTTTTTTTCTCCTATCTTCAAATATTAAGTCACAAATTATTAAACTCCCCGTTCCTTCACTTAAAATGCATATTGGTATTTAGGCTTTCAGCTTTAGTGGAATGTCCACAAATAAAAAAAAATTAAGATCTATTAGATCTACTTACCTAATTGACTTATCTCTAAAATCGATTATAGCCATACACCAATGCATACCAAGATGAATGGGAACACAAACCAGATCATGTTCAAAGAGATCAATTCTTTTAGTCCACCTCCTTAGAGACTGAGGTCCATCCTTAAGCAATTTTGTATAAAAAATGTATTAAAGGCGTAGCTCTTTGGCCACTTAGAATCTTTTCCTCTCTCAATGATAAGATTCATATAGAAATTTATAACTTCATCATTAAGCCAATTAAGACCAGCTAAGGTCATAAGATCTCTTCTGGTTATATTTAGGTTAAACTTGCGTGCTAAAATTTCATTAGGGTTGCCTCTAAATGCCTTTTGCACCATTCGTTCATGTTCTTCTGTAAGTTCTGGTAATTCAGTATCTGGCTCTAGTACAATTTCGGGCAAAATAGCCTCTTTGATCTGCAAGCAGTCGTTTACTTTTCTTCTTAGGAGCTCTACGTTTATGTCTTTATTGATCTCTTCAGTTTTTTGAGAACACAGCCTTAAATCGTTAATTTCCTGTTGGCGACTTTCGACATTTTGTTTGTGTCTTTCGACGCTGTAATAAAGAATGTTGATGAAATTTTATTGTGATTGTGAGATAACAAACAAATTTTAGGACAGCTCTTACAGTAGGTTAGGGGAAAAGAAACCTGTAAAATGTTGCAAAAAAAATGTTTCATAAGAACGCTTTGAGCCTCCTTTTCATAAATCCGTCGTCCATCGGTAAGTGGATCTAAAAGTTTTCTTATTGGTAAGAATATTTTAGATTCATTTTCATCTGTGAATTCGTACAAAAAAATGTCATCCAAAGGTGGAATTCGTTCATTTAAATCTGTGATTTAAACTTAAATTATGGCCATATTATCAATCCATGTTCGACGGACGACGGATGTATGAAAAGGAGATTTTAGCCCCAATAGGTACTCATGCGGTAGATCAAGATCATTTTGCTGAAAACTGAAAATTATTGACCTGTCAAAGATAAATTTATCAGTATAGAATGCCTGAAAAATAAAATAACGCTACCATCCATGCTATAAATACAGTTTAAAGGTATATATCTGAGGAAAAACGAAACTAAATTTACAATTTTACCAACCTGGAGATAAAACTTAATAATGTATTAGGAACAGAAAAAAGCCAGTTGCCCATATTATCTAAAATATTTTTGTATTTTTTTTGTTAATATTTATGATTTTTAGTGTTTTTCCTAAACCTTTAGTGTCGTTCTGTCATGTTTTAGTTGTCATTCTTTCATTTTGTAATTGTAATTTACTTGTGGTCGTTTTTGTTTCTAATCAATGAAACAGGTAAACGTAGCGGGTGTCAAGTTATAAATTTACACCCCCTTAACTTTTTTTTTTATCGTACATAATACATAACTCATTACATGATTTTATAAAGTTATTCAACTTATTTAAATGTTTGTTTTTTAATTCTCATAAAAAGTGGCCAAGACAAATCTAACCTACTTTAAAATTTCACATTTTTAAATAAAAGCAATTGTTATAGGTATCCAATAAAACAAAAAAATATGAGTTTCATACTTGTATAATGTTCCTATAAATAAATATTTTGGATTTTATACAGATCTTGAGACTCATTTAAACCTCTATTGTTTTTGCGGCAAAGCCCACAGCCAAGCATAATTTAAGTATTTAACTTGGCTCAACTTTTCACATTTATGTTTTTGGTGGGATATAATTACTTTTTGAAAAGAAAACTTTGCAGGTATTGGGATTTAATATTTTTTCTTGCATTTTGGCTGAAAGTTTTCTTTTCTTATGTTATTGTCTATATTTTTTAATGTTAAAATAACAGTTTGCTTCGCCCATTCATTATCTTTTACCTTCTTAACACGCTTCCTGTTTATGCTCAAATAAGCCGAGTCCGGGCGGTATAACGATTGTTGGTGGTTGTTTATTAGCGCCTATTACAAGTTTTGGTATGGGAAAACCACTTACATTTTTACTTAATTTTATTTTTATATTTCTGTTATACGAGGGTGTCCCAACTCTATTTATACAGCAAATTACTTAGCCCCTGTACAAGATGCAAAAATAAACTTAAGATAAAAAATGTTTATTTAAATATACTTTTTAGGGTAACAGAGGAAAATTTCAAGGCGGCTGGGCGCCATCTTGTGTAAAAAAATTTAATGAAGAGGGAGTCTTGTGGCACATCATTTTATAGCTCCTGACTTTATAACGCTAGAATATAAAATCAATAGCTTCACTTAATACAAAATGCTGGTACTTTAAAAATTACCTAAATACCTGATTTGGATGGCCATATTTCTAGTCTTTTAAAGATCATTTTAAAGGCATTATAATATACAGGGTGCTTCATTAAACAATATACTTTTTTTCTAACCTGTATATTATCATAAGTATTACCATTAATAAGATCTTTTAAAGAGCTTTAAGAAAACACAACATTAGGTACATCTAACTTTATTAGTTTCAGAAATATGGCCATCTAAATCAGGTATTTGGGTAATTTTTAAAGTACCGCCATTTTATATTAGGTGAAGGTACGGACTTTGTATTCAAGGGTTATAAAGTACTCATCGGGAGCTTTAAAATAATGTGCCACAAAATCCCATTTTCCATTTAACTTTTTCTCAAGATGGCGCCCAGCCAGACATTAGATATCAAGAACATGCAAAAATATTTTATACATATTTTTTCAGGAAATACTAAATATGTATACTACTATCTTTCAAAATTAAGAATGATTGGTCATCCTCTAAACCTATTTAAGCTTTCTATTAAATTCGCATAAAGACCAAGAACAACATTGCAACATATAAATATTTTGTATACTTACATTTCATCCAACCAGTCTTTTCTTGATACAACTGATGTATCTACAACTTTCTTAAAACTATTTATAGGATCTACTTTTATATCCGGTTTAGGAGATGGTGGATTCACAATAATAACACTGTCTTCCGAATCAGAATCTCTAACTACTACTGGTTCTATAACTTTCATAATTGTTTCCCTTACACTGGGCTTTTCTTGAGATTTGTCCAAACTAAATAATGGGGACTTTGTCTTTCTAGCACTTGAGTTTCCGATGTCATAGGAATTAAATATTTTCCCTAACGGTGTTTGGTAGATTGATGAATTTTGAGATGTATTGCTTGCCTGTTCTAAAAGTTTTTATACTGCATCTTATCATCCAGTCTGAAAGAATAGTCCATGATAGATTGCCCACGTGAGCCATTTAAAGATGATCTAGAATTACTTTGACGCTTGTTTTTGGATTTGGAACCATTCTGGATGTTTCCTACACCTAAAACATATATATTTGCCTAAAGTAATTTTAATTATTTAAAATAAATTAACATGATAACAACTAATATTTTTTTAATAAAGAAACCTAAATATCTAAGATGGGAAATATACTACATTTAAACCGTTCACATAATATATTTAGTTTCTATTTGCCTAAATCCTTAGATTAGAAATACGAGTTTATGTTTATTTAAAATAAAGCTGGCAATTACCTTGCAGCAACGGCATACTTTTTATAAAATTTGGAAAAAAGGGTGTAACAACATCCTGTGTAGCAGGGAAATAATTGTATTCCATACTAAACAGAAATTGGCCAATTTTAAAAATACTTTACCTATATTAAATAGAGGTTTCTCCAATGGACTCGACTTTGGTTTAATATAATTAAATCCACCCAACTTAGCTTCCTCTTGTTTCTCTTTAGGCGACTTGGTGGTTTTAACCAATATAACATCATTGTCTCCATTTTCGCATCCCTTCCCATTGGAAAAAAGACGATTACGATCAGTCGGTGTAGATGTTAACCCTTTAAGTTTACTTCTACCTTCCAGTTTTAATCGACGTGGTATCTTAAGCTCAATTACATCGTCATCATCATCATCATCGAGAACAACTGTATCTAGCCAACTTTGTTTCATTGGGCTTCTGTATGACGCTTTTTATATGTTTCAGCTGTGCGAAGAAAACCACAATGAACTATCTAAAATTATGTAAATTATTTGTTATATATTTGTTAACTAGCAGTTTTAGAAATTTGGAGTACTTCAGGATTCATAATAACATTTCAAATATGCATTTTTTGGAACAAGTTTAAAAAGTTTAAACTGAACCTTTGTATAGAAAAGAAGAAGTTAGTTAGGTTATGAAAAATATATATATTTAATTATTTAAAAATTTAAAGAGCAAATAAATCACTTCCTATTTTTTTGCAATTTTTACTTAAGTTTAATAAATTATTATCTGAAATTTGTCTTAAAACAATTTAAATATTAAAAAATAAAAAAACTGACTTTATTCTTCCCTATATTAATTTCTTATACAAAATGATTATTTCTTTTTCAAATCATATTTTGATACTACAATATCCAGCTTTGATATTTCCATCCTAATATCACTTCACATTTTTGTCACTTTTGTTTTATTTTCTTATTTATAATTTATAAGTAAAAATACCTACATAATAAAACAAGAATTCAAATACTAATTAAGAAAAGTGTCAAAGTATTATGGTGTAGTTTAAATCGTTAGATTCACTTCAAAATACTGCAATGAGTTAAGAGAGTAATATGTTTTTATTTTTGTTTTCGAATTAGGAAAAATATTTAAATACTGAAGTCCAGAGTCTTCTGCCAAAAAATAAAAAAGATAAAATTAAGTTTCAATTTTGTCTAAAAGTAAGTAAAGTCTGTGGGTATACTTAGAACAATTATGAAAGTATACATTTAAAATAAAATGTAATTAAAAATCAAAATTTTGACTGACTGGAGAAGCCGAAAAATAAAAATATTGGGTGTTCCATTTAAAAATTAAAATGTCCAGTAATTTTTGCTAAAACCGAATGTTGAAAAAGCTTGTGAAATATGTAAAAAATACTTTTTATTAAAATAACAACACTATAGAGTTCATCTATATTAATGAAGATTAAAAAAAATGTAATGGAAAATTTATGAAGATATAAAAAATGGCAGACAAAAAACCATGGTGGCCCCTCGGGTGACTCATCAAACAAGCTGTTTTTCATATGAAGGGCTCAGAACCTGAGTGGTGTAGAGTCAAAAAAATTGTTAAACATTGTTAAATTGAAACTAATTTTACTTAGTTGGAATGTGAGATCCATTAGCCTCAAATTAGGCTACTGTCATACTATGATTAACACCACTTTGGCAGAAAATAAAAATGGCTTTAAATAATATAAAAATTAGTGATCGGCCAATACGATTTTTTTGCCGATATCGATAATAATCGGCCGATACCGATATTTTAGTTGCCGATACCACATATACAATATCGGTATCGGCACATTTTTAAAATACCTTTAGCTCTGTGTTTTTAAAGAAGATAAACAAAACACATTTGGCTTTCCATGCGATTTGTGTAATAGGGTAATATGTGAAAAATGTATGAATACTCAGGCACAGGAGATACGGGTGATACCCAGCCAAACGAGAACACTGGTGTGTCTATGTCCTGAGTGCTCTGCTGAAATCAAAAAATTACCGAAAATGACCAAACTTGTGGATTCCTTGAGTAACGAAATAAACCAACTGAAAAGTAAAGTAGAACGATTGGAAACCAAAATTAAAACAAATGAGACGGAAGCTAAAATTAGCAAAATAGAAGAGAACATCAAATCGCTAAGAAACAAAGTGGATATCCACCAGAAACAAAATGAAAAACTGCTAGAGGAAGGTCAAAAAGAAGAATTAAACTTAAAAAAGAATAACACAACATCAGAGTCAGAAGAAAAGTTAACCAAGGTGTATAAATCCATCTCAACATCCATCGAAAAGCACCTAGAGAACCAAAATGAACAATTAAACATTAAACTTGAGTCGGTTGTAAACGCTATTAAAGATACCAACAAAGAACTTGTCCGTTTTCTAACGAGCAAGCCTTCAACTATAAATCTAATGGGAAAAGACATATATCCATCGCCAATTAATACCAAAAACGTCCTTTCCCCAGCTAAGCCACCAACGAGAATTGCTGATACCAAGCAGATTCGAAACCAACAACAAAACAACTCTCTAAATGCCACAAAAAGTACCTATAAACAAAAGGCAAGCACTGTTGGATCAAGTACAGTACCACTTGAAATAACAGCAGTAGAAAGTAGACGTTACATTTTTGTGTCCCGACTAAGTCCAAAGACAACAACTGAACAAATAAAATTACATCTGAAAAATAACCAGATCAACGTACTTGACCTTCAGAAATTAGACACGAAGTCAACGGACATTGCAGCATTTAAAATACAAGTACCCTTTTCTGATGAGAAAAAGACATTCGAACCCTCAATATGGCCAAAATATACTATAATAAGACCCTTTAGAAGTACTAGAAGAAACAGAAATGAAAATTTTTTTCAGCAAGATCAACCTACAGCAGAGTACCAATAGAACCTCAAAATACCATGGAAAAAATAACTAAAAGTGGGAAAAATTCCATAAACATTTTTTATATAAACATTCAATCAGTGAGAAATAAAATAGGTGAAATTGAATCATACCTGAGTGATCACGAGCAAAGCTGTGATGTTCTATGCTTCAGCGAACATTTTTTGTCAACACAAGAGGTAGGTTCAGTCACTATACAAAATTTTTTAACTGCTTCATATTTCTGTAGGGAAACAAGTATTGAAAGAGGAGGGACGATAATTTTTTGTAGACCTCATTTGCTGTTTAAAGAAAGAACTGACCTAGTTAAACTCTCTGTAAAAAACCACTGCGAAATATCAGCAGCAGATATTACATCAGCAAAATTACTCATTATAACAATTTATAGACCGCCCTCAGGTAATTTCGAATTATTTCTGGAAATTTTGACAAACATATTAAACAACTTAGATTTGAACTACAATACTATAATAAATGGTGATTTCAACGTTCATTTTAACCTTAAAGATACAAGAGCAAAATATACCCTTGACCTCTTAAAAAGCTTTGGCTTTAATGAAAAAGTGTTTGTACCAACACACAAACTAAACACTCTTGACAACGTGTTCTTAAATTTTGACAGTCAAGAGGAAATCACCTTAAAAGTTACAAACCCTCATCTCTCAGATCATAATGCAATTTCATTACAAATAAATCTCCCGGAAGCCAGGAAAAAACCTGAGATAATTACATGCCGACCTTTTAACAACTATGGAAAATTCATATTACACAATCTGCTTTATGAGACTAATTGGGACTTTACGGATTGTACCGAGCTGTCAGTCGATGAAAAGTTTAATAAATTCTTAAACATTATTATAAAAGCTATGGAGGTTGCATTTCCAACAATTCAAAAAATTGATAGTCCCCAGAATAACAAAATAAATTGGTTTACAAGTGAAATTAGACAAATGCGAGAAACATTACGATTATTAAATGAATGGCACACGCTCAAACCTTCTCCAACACTAAAAGAACAAATTAATCTATTTCGAAACAGATATCGCAAGGCGATAAATAAAGCTAAACAAACTGCTAATGCAAACTTTATTAAAAATTCAGGAAATATTGGAAAATCTTCATGGCAGATTATAAATCAAAATACAAATAGAAAAACTAATAAAAAAATTGAAACTTCTTTAAAAAGCGGAAGACTTTAATAATTTCTTTGCAAATATTGCAAACCAGTTGATTTCGAAAATCCCTCACCAACAAAATAGGAATAAAAATCACACTACATACATCAAGGCGTTAAGAGGAAAGATAAAAGATCAATTGCCTTTATTTAAATTTCAAAACGTAGGACAAATACAAGTTAGAGATGCAATAAACAGACTAAAAAACAAGAAATGTAGAGACATTTATGATCTCAATACGGATATAATAAAGTACCTAAAAATATCCTAATTGCGCCACTAACAAAATTAATAAACATAAGCATAAAAGAAAAAGTCTACCCCAATTGCTTTAAAGTGACCAAGGTTATACCTGTACCCAAGAAGGGAGATCTGAATGACCCAAATAACTTCAGGCCAATTGCTTTAATCCCAATTATCTCAAAAATATTTGAATCAATCTTAAGAGACCAATTATATAGATATTTTGAAAACAATAATTATTTTATGGAGTGTCAATTTGGATTTAGAGAAGGAAGATCAACCACTCAAGCAGTACTAAGACTGTTGGAGAGCGCAGTGGATGCATTTGAGAGGGGGAGCATATGAATGTGGTATTCTGCGACCTCTCAAAGGCATTCGACTGTGTCTCACACAGCATCTTGATTGATAAATTGGCATATTATAATGTGTTAGTGAAGATCTGGTATGAGACTTGAATTAAAAAAGAGTTATCTAAGTAACCGCACACAAATCACGTATTTTGAAGCCTACTCTAAAAATACCAATGTGGAATATGGAGTTCCACAAGGCTCACTATTAGCACCCCTTACTATTCCTAATATACATTAATGACATCCAAATGGCGGCGACAGACTCACAACTTAGTTTATTTGCTGGATGACACGGGCTTTACTTAATACACTGACAAAGAATATGAAAATCTCCTAATGAAAACAGCAAACACTTTAGAAAATTTAGGAGGACTGGTTTGAATGCAACGGGCTAACACTAAATAAAGAAAAAACATCTCAGCTTATTCACTCTTAGAAATATAGATGAAATAAAGAACCAGAAACCCAAAATATAAAATTCTTGGGAGTTTATGTAGACTCTGCTTAACATTTGAAAGTCATATAGACTATTTTGTCAGATCGGCTGTCTAAAACCATTTTTACTGCGGAGACTGAAAGAACTAGTTCCTTTTCCAGTACTTTTAAATGCTTACACGGTCTCTTTCAATCAGTAGCCTGCTATGCCCTTGCAGCATGGGGACATTGTGCTCAGGCAGAGAGAATTTTAGGTTACAGAGGAGGACTTGCATTAATGTGCAGGATGAATTATCAAGCTGATATAAACCAAATTTATCAATTTAAAATAATGACAATACCATCGAGATTTATGCATATGAATGCCTGTATATGGATACAAAAACACAAACTTATTCTAAGTCATGATCTTCATGATTGCAATGCCTAAACGAAAATAACCAAATAAGGCCAGAATAAAAGTAAAAATTGTTAACAAAGGCATTTATTTTAAATTATATATAAATTACAAAAATTATCAGTCATGAGATCAGTACTATTTCTGAAATCATTCCCTTTGTAAATACATTGAAAGTTTATTTATCAAAGGCTAATTAAGATTTTTTGGTGTTGGTACACTTAAAGATAAAAAAGGTGGAGCAACGTTTTAAAGACAGGCTAACTAAACAACATTTAACATTGGCTACATATCTCGACCGCCGTTTTCTTCTTTCTTTTGTAAAAAGGAACACTAAATTAAATTCAATGTGTGTTAACCCAAAATTCCAATTCGGTGCCTCTATACTAGGGCTGGCAAAAACCGGAAAAAAACAAAACCGGTTTCGGTTAAAACCGGTTAACCGAATATTTAAAAACCGGTTTTTAAAACCGAAACCAGTTTTTAAAACCGAAAACGGTTTTCAAAACCGAAAACCGAAATTTAAACGACTGGTTTATATATGACTATTTACAACCAGCATATTTAAAAATGTTAAATAATGTTAAAAAATACATTTTAATAAAAATAAATATTTTTTGTACTATATTAAAAAATGGGTTCTTAAAATTTATTCTGTTACAAATCTTTTAGAATTGAAATCGAATTTAAAAAGTTTTATATAAAAGTTGCTCATTTTTGTATGTAGATTAGGATTCTAAATAAAAATATTGGAGTTCCCTTTGAAAAAACAAAGTTGATATGAATGACTTTCAAATTTTAGTCAAGGTCACAAACTAATAATACCATTAAATTTGCCCCTTTTTTCAAACAATTCTTACTAAAAACATTTTCTTCTAAAATGTGCCGTTTTCTAGTTATTTGCCTGTCTAAGATTAAATGAACCACCCTGTATAATGTGTCAACCAGTATCCGATTTTACAAAATGAATGTTTTTCTCTTTTTTAGATATCAACCAAAAACCTATTAATTGATATTTGAAGAACCGCTTTTCGATTTTGGTCCGATTATCCAAAAAACCGATGATTTGTGAACCTTTTAAAAAACCCCGTATATAAATTTAGTCAAAAACTCAGTTCTGAGCTGACCTAGGCAATTACCAAATAAATAACCTTGCTTAAAAGTCAGTGGCGTACATTTTTTGTCAGAAATTTTGTTTGGTTACTCCTGAAACGCCACTGGGCTGAAGTGAAATTTTTTTATATATTAATTGCTTTTTATTAACTTAATATTGATAAGTCCGTATTAGTTAGATTTAAGGGAAATGGACTTGAGTCACTGTATACAACTTTGTGCCACATTTGTCAAAACTAACCCTCAGTTTTTTAAGACAAATTCTGAGTTAAGTACGCACATGCGAACGAGGGAAGGGGATACCCTGGTCGTTACATCACATAGTACGGCATTGTTTGGCAGGGTGCAATGATGTGATGTATTAAGGTGTTTAACGCACTTCTAGCCGATATCAGGGGCGCGGTTTAAGCAATATCTGATTAATAAGGAGTATTACTCGATTAAGGAATACTTATAATATTCTTGCTTGTCTGGTGGTTCTTATCCCTCTGATATACCAACTCATTTTAAAAGTGTCGTGTTTTGTTTTTTGTTTCTTTTTTTAATATATATTGTTTTATTTTTTGCAGTATTGTTTGTCAATTTCCTGTGAATATGTCTCTATATTTTTAGGTGTGAATTATTTTAATTGAATTTTTATTTGTAACTAGGATAAGATTTGTATTTTTTTAAATAGGGACTTTGATATACTTTTAAAAATTATTTTATTTTATTAAATATTGACGTTTTCTATGTCCAACTGAAATATTAATGACAATAAAAGCATTTCATTTTTACCAAATTTAAAAATAAATTGATGGTTTTTTTCTTGTCTGGTTTTTCTGCAGCACATCTGGCAACTCTAGTTGTTGCTGTAGATGTAAAAGCTAATCAAAATTAACCAAAACTAACCAGAATCAGTTTCAAATTAAAATTTAAAATCTTTTGGTAATTATTTACAAACCGAAAGCCTCACCGATTTAAAAGATATTTGGTGAATTGGGGGTTTTTGGGGCGCTGATTACGAATCTGAAAGAATTTTTAGTCGGACTCTTTTGTTCTTAAGATATTCATCATCAGACTTGATACCCAAAACTAACATGAATTTCACTGCACTCAATTCTTGGATTGAAAGCTAAATTCATACTAAATATTTGATTTTCATCTCCAAAGCCCCATTTTTCTATTTATTTTACCTGTTTTTTCCATAAAATTGCAAAGCTTCACTTTAAAACATTGTGATTTAAAGTAGCTAAACAATTTTATGGAAAAAATTGGTAAAATAAATTAAAAAATGGAGTTTTTAGAGGTGAAAATTAAATAAGTACCAATTTAGCAGAAAACGCAAGAACTGAGTGCAAAAAGAAGGGGGAAATAGTCAATTTAGGTTAGTTTTGGTTATCAAGTCTAATGATAAATATCTCAAGAACAAAACGAGTACAACTAAAAATTCTACTTTTAGATTCGTAATCAGCATACCAAAAAACCCCATAAACCAAATTTCATTAAAATCGGTGAGTCGTCTGATGTGTATATATTAAAATTACCAGTTTCTATACTAGTTTTTCACTAGAGAGGAATACAAATTTATTGATAATGAACCAAGCTACATGAGCTTTTCTTAAAATGCTAGAATCAAGATATGGTAATTTTCTAGAAAATGGGAGCAACTGATTTTGACGAAATTTGGTATACGGGGTTTTTGGGGCGCTGATCACAAATCTGAAAGAATTATTTGGCGAAACGTTCTCGTTCTCGAGATATCCATCATCAAAGTTGATATTTGAAATTGCGTGGCTTTTCTTTGATAATCCGGCAACCACACATACACATAGGGCTTCATGGCACACTGGGATTAAAATGATTCAAAGTATAGCTATGCAGTTTAATGCAAAAATAATGTAAAAAACGTAGAAAAACGGGGTTTTAAAAGGTGAAAATCAAATATTGTGTGTACACTTTAGCTTTAAATCAAGAATTGTGTGCAAAAGAAGGGGGAATATAGTGAAAATAAGTTTAGTTCAAATTTGAACTTTGATGATGGATATCTCGAGAACGAAACGTTTCCGCCAAATAATTCTTTCAGATTCGTGATCAGCGCCCCAAAAACCCCGTATACCAAATTTCGTCAAAATCGGAGTTGCTCCCATTTTCTAGAAAATTACCCAAGATACTAAAGCTACCATCTATCTCCCTCTGAATGGGAATAATTCTAGTTTTTGTATTGTATGGAGAAAATCTGCTGACTTTAGGACTAACAGCATCAATATTTGATCCTCTAAAAATAAAAGATGGTATTGTAAACTATTAGGTACTAAAAACATAAAACGGTAGCATTTACCTTCTTTTTCGTGATTTATCAAGAGAAGGATGAGAAAAAAGTTTCGGATATATTCTAGGACGGTAGTAATCGAGCCCATAGTAGAAATGGCATAGGTTATGTGGCTCTCAACTTCTACCTATGCTACATTAAATTATTTAGACTTTTTTCCATACACTTTGGGTGTTTATTATATAGCTGCTGTTTTGATTAAAATAACGTATCTGTACACATACTTAGTTAAAAACCTAATAAATTTTAATGGGAAACTTGTCATATATCGTAAACAATTTTCCGAACTTTTGATGCTTTTTCTTTATTTCTCAGTGTTGTCAATGTATGAATAATCAGTATTGGGGTGCGTTCCACTAAGCGCTCACAACGCTCAAAATACTCCTTTTGCCCAAGGTTAGTTTGCCGACGGTTGAAGGTGCATATTAAGCGTTCTGAGCGCTTAGTGGAACGCACCTAAAGAAGCATTTTGAGCGTTATGAGCCTTTAGTGGAACGCACTCTGGGATCATTGACAATGTTGCCAATATTAGAAAAAAATATCTTACAATTTGTCAAAAACTCCAAGGTTAGTTTATATTTATAAGGTTGCGACATATCCTCAGTCTCTTTTATGGCGGCTCGAGGTCGGGGACGTACAGAAGGGCCTCCGCTGGAGAAAAGTTGGCAAGACTAGGTAAAATCAAAGAGAAGCTGATGTATCGAATCCAGTGGCGTCTAGAATTTGCGCATTTCATTTTGCATTGTTTTGGAAGTGATAATGTTTGTCCAACGTACAATTATTCGGGTGGCAATACGTATTTTTTAGAGAAACGTCAATCAGTAAATTTCGTTTTTCAGATTTAAGTTGGCTGCCCTGAAGTTCAGGACCGTACTGAAGGAATTTTTGATAATTTTAATATCTTTAATAAATGCTTAGATTTCAGTGACTAAATTTAGCTGTATTTTTTTGCTGTGCATATATTTATATAAACTCGTTTAATTATACTATTTTATTAACAAACATTTCCGTTAAACCACAGAATAAAAGTTCTGTTTCTGCTACGTTAACAAACAGACAGGTTGAAGTTAAAGCATCTAAATCAGTTCTCATATTTTTATATTAGTAATGACATCAGAATAAGGCTAAAAAGTGTAGATTATTAGTTATTTAGTTATTTTTTACTTGTCGAGCATATCATCGATTTTATTTAAATTTTGTGTAGGGTTTTTACGGCGCTGATTACAAAATATATTACAGTTTTTAATATATTTTAATATCTTACTTTAAAGTAATAGATGATTCTTCTATATTCCCCATTTTTATGCAATTTTACTATTTTTTTTTTTTAAATAAGTGTTGATATATTGACATTTAATTCATCTGACATAATTTCTTTATTTGGCTCCTAAATACAATTATAAAATAAATAAAACAAAGCAGTTATAATCATACATTTATTTAGAGTATCATTACACAATAAGAGGACAGTCTAACGTAAATACCGACATGTAAACATTTCGGATTGGATGACTAAATGTACATCCATTCTTTTAATTATTGCTCATACAGTATACCACGTGAAAATGTAGGTTCAGAAATAACAGTGGTGCATTTTTGTTATTTTTATAATAAAAGCAAACGAGTAAAATACATACACCGTAAACTTTTGATATGAAAAGCCAATATTTAAAAAGCATGGGCTTTTTATTATTATATTAAATGTGTTTCCTTAAGTAGTCGGAGATACTTAGTTTATTAATAGGGGACTTAAAGCTATAAAAGTTTGCTAAATAACAAACAACCTATGCATCTGCACGCGCCTGCTACCAGGGAATCTAGACAGTCTTAGGATGGAGAAGCAGAAAAAGTGGGAGGTCTGGTGCTTTCGCAGCTAGACTATAACTTCATGCTTATGAGTCCTGGTTGGTGTTCTGTTGGGATTAACTGGTGAGAATGGGTTAAGTTCTTCAATCATTGTACCATTTATCAATTTTTGGACCAGTATTAAATAGACCTGCAGTACTGAAAAAATATGTACTAGGTTATGTTTATACATATATGCCTTCGAGGTATCACTGTTTGGAGATAAGATTTAAATTCCCAAACTGTAGGTAAAGTAAACACTGAAATCCATACCCTAAAAACAGATGTAAAAAAATATATGTAGATTCTGGGTTTTAATAACAATAAAAACAAGTCCCAATACTTACCCGAAATAAAACAAATTATGAACTATGAAAAATGTCAATAAAAAGTTCAAATCAAAAAATTATAAACGCAATAAAAAATCTTAAAGTCCTCAAACCCACTACACCCTTTAAGAAACAAAAAAAAAACACCTTTTAGCACCTCTAAAAATCACAAAACATCAAAGAAAATTCAAAGTCATTTACTGGATGACAACCATCAATCAGTAACTTTGGTTTTGTTTGTTTGTTTGTTTCTTTGTTTGTGACGTAGGTCCCCGAAGGTCCAATTGCCAGTACGTCCCTCTGTGAGAGGGGGTTGTATTCTGGGTGGGAGTCTCCAGTAAGTCGGGCCTGTGCCCCTGGTGGCTCCCGAGCTTTTCACTTTTTAATTGTTAATACTTATTGTTTTCTTCGATGCAATGCATAAATTGCGACTATCTAGCCAGCGGCTGCTACTGGTATCGCGCATAACCGTCACTTTCATTCCTGACGTATTTCCGCAGGCTTGCGCACCTCCTCGACCATACGAGGACACCATGTGTTCAACACCAAAACGCAAAAACTTTAGGCTTTAGGAATCTTCACTCACAGCGCTTAGCCCCAGAAGAAAGAAGCCCCAATTTAGCGTGAATCTTTTCTCGATCCCCAAGGGTACAGCCACGCTCGTACGATGCCTTCAATCGCCTGCCCGGGAGGTCTATGTAGACCTCTACGTAAACATGAACCGCACTACTCGAAGATCGCGGAAAGAGTGAACTTTGGTTTTGTTAAGAAAAGTTAGTTCTGTCAATTTTTGGTAATTTCAGGTTAGCCACCCTAAAAATGGTATGTTGGACAAACTATATTTGTTGAAAGATGTAATTCCAAATGTTTTTTATTTAAAGCAAATTCGGTCTATATAAGGTCACGACATTCGGCCATATTTATTTATTTATTTATTTACGGGCAACCCCAATTACAGTTTCTATGACTAACTTATATACTAAATAAACTAAATACATAATACATCTTACATGAAAAATAGAAAAACATGAGATAACATTTAGAAAATAACCAACCTCAAACGATATAACAATTTCAAAGTTATATATAAAAAGCCGCGTCAGTGACAAAAGCGTCATACACACATCACAGATCAAGTAATCTCATTTGATGTTTGAACCGCAGCAGTGAAGAATTAAAAAATCGACATCAAGCTCGTTTGCACCTCTAATGATTCTCTCGACCGGAGAATGCCTTCCATAATTGCACCTTCTAAAATTTGGAGCAAACATAAGATGGTGTCGAGTATTACGAGGTGGAACAAAGAGGCCAAATTTATCAAGCAGTTCCGGACAATTGACATTAAAATTTAATATTTTGAATAGGAAGGTTTGATCATTAAAATATCGTCTAGTTTTTAGAGTGTCCATACCCACTATTGTCCTTACTTCAAGAAGAGTGTGTTCCCAAATTGGAATGTTAAGCTTATATGCTGCATATCTCAAAAATTTGTTTTGCACCTTTTCCAAGGCATACACATGGTTTTCGTATGTAGGAGACCATACAACTGATGCATATTCGAGTATTGATCTGACTAAGGACGTATACAAACACTTGACTGCTAAGAGCCCCTTAAACTCACGAGTGACCCTGCAAACCAATCCCAGCATTTTCAATGTCATGCTTCTATCCAATATGACACCGAGATCGTTCATGGATGCGACACTCTCAAGCTGAGCGGCTCCGATGGAATATTGTGTTTGTATTGGGTTAAGAGTTCTATAAAACGACAATGACTTGCATTTACTTATATTAAGGTCTAGATTATTTCTGGAGCACCAATCGGATATTGCATCTAGATCTGTTTGTACCTTTTGTTGATCTGAAGGTGATTTTATAGTTGTGAAAATTTTCATATCATCAGCGAATAATAAAAAGTTACAGTGTTTTATAACAGATTGAATATCATTAATAAAAATATTAAAAAGGAACGGTCCCAGATGACTTCCCTGAGGTACGCCAGAAGTCGCCAGAATACTCCCCGAATGTGATCCCTTCATAGTGACAATCTGTGTTCTACCATGTAAATAATTGCTTTGACGGGTTATGACGTCACATCTCCCATTTTTCGGCCATGTTGTTCAGTGCCGGAGATATACAGTTTATTGTATTATTAGAACAACCGTTTACACAACAGTTTTTAATTATTAATAAGTTGTAAATTCTTTTACTTTAAATACAAAACATTTGGAATTACATCTTTCAACAAATATCACTTCCAAAACAATGCAAAATGAAATGCGCAAATTCTAGACGCCACTGGATTGATTATCAACTTTGATTTTACCCAGTCTTGCCAACTTTTCTCCGTGGAGTGCCCTTCCTTGCGTCCCCGACCTCGAACCGCCTAAAAGTTGAGGATATGTCGCAACCTTATACATATAAACTAAACGTGATTTAAAATAAAAGAATTTACAACTTATTAATAATTAAAAACTGTTTGTGTAAATGGTTGTTCTAGTAATACAATAAACTGTATATCTCCGGCACTGAACAACATGGCCGAAAAATGGGAGATGTGACGTCATAACACATCAAAGCAATATGGCCGAATGTCGTGACCTTATATAGACCGACTTAGAAAAAACTCTATATTTACTACACATCCTACTATCATTTACTACTCCATTATCGCTCCAATGCCAAACTAGTAACGAATGGTTTTCGCTATATAGTGTATACAGCGTGTCACTTCTTACCAAATAGGAAACTTTTTAATTATTAACTTTACGAAAAAAAGTGTCTCTTTATAAAATGTCCTGCCTGTGATACCTCAGAGGGGCTTTCCAGTGACGCAAACAGAGCGCTCCCGAGTAGCTCAGGGCATTTCGTTCTACTTTATGGCGTTCCAGTGACGGAAGAGTCTTATGCATAACTGCTCCGTTTTCCTTTCCCCTTGCCTCTCATGCACCAACCCCCTTTAAGGTGTTTCGTGCTCCAAACGTCAAAGTTTGTTTATTAAGGTTAGGATAGATCTTTAAAATTATTATTAACGATCAATTTCCATAGCTATCTAAACAGCGAGGGAAATAAACAAATAATCCAGACACCGTAAGTATTCCTTTTATAGTGGAGTTGTTCTGCAGAACCGTTCTATTACCTTCTCCCAATTAGTGTATTCCTTTTACCTTGTAGAACCGTTCTGAACCGTTCTCTGAACTGTCAATAGTGCCAAGAACGGTTCTACAACATGAAAAATGTCAAAAAATTGTAAAAGGAACACCCTTGGTGTCGTTCCGGGCGGTTCAAGAGCATAAAAGGAATACACCATTTGCCTCTCATGCACCATCATCGAAGGAGGTGCATGAAGTGTTCTGACACTAATGACATAATATGCCAAAAGGCAAATAGTAAAAATACTTGGTTATATTTAATAAATATCTATAATAATTTACTGTGGTTAAATAATTAACCCGAAAAAATTTATATAAACCACGGATGACTAAAACATAAACCAAACAAAGAACAACAAATCTGTCAAATCTTATAAATGTCATGTCAACGGGCAAATCCCACTGTTTTTTGGTGTTCCTTTTAAAACTGTTTTGATCCGGAGTTGCTTTGTTTCTGAGATACAGGGCGTTAATTATATTTTTTAAAAGTCTGTTTTTAAATATCTTAAATACGAATGGAATGAACATATTGAAATGATAGTTAATAAATTACGTAAACTTATGTATAAATTTTATTAACTTCGCCAGTTTCTAAACTTAAAACAATTGAAATCAATATACCTTGCCCTTGTAGAATCAGTTATAAATTATGGCATGCCTGCGTATGCTACTACTATATTATATCCTCTAGTCGTCACTCAAAAACAAATACTAAAAGTTATATACAACAAATCGAGATTATTTTCATCAAAACGTCTGGATGTGTTTGATATTAGGGGACTATATATATGTTCAGTATTACATTTTATTAAGGTCACAAAAACAAAGTATGAGCCGATAACACATATTTACTCTACTAGATCAAATCTAAAAGAAAACCTTGCACTTCCAATGGCAAATAGTTCTGCGTATAAAAATTTTATAGATTTTGCTGGTATAAAATTATATAATCGTTTGCCTCCTACAATATATCAAATAACAAATATAGCAAGTTTAAGAAAGTAATTAAGAACTATGTCAAAATAAATATTAATAATCTTAAAAACTACTAAACTAAGATACTCTGTTTACGCCTTCTGAAGTATATTTTAATCTTATAGACTCGATTCTGTTTGATTTTGTTATTGTTATTTTTAATTTAAATTTTTTCCTCTTTAATTTATTGTATAATTTCTAACTTTCCTTTTGTACACATCTCTGTTTCATTTTGCATATAAGGAGTTATGGTTCATTTAGAGCACCGATAAGCCTCCTTAAGGGCTTAGGTGCATTAAATTAAGTGTGGATATGTATAAGTATACTGTTTCAAATAAAAATCTTTTTGACTTTGACCTTTTGACTATGGAGAGTAGTAAATAGTGCTATACTATGAAGGGTAGAATGTATTAAAAAGTGTCCATTGAAAAGGAGCAACTTAGGGTGGCGCCACAGTAAACTAATTTTCGACGAACAAAAAAATGGTTCTCATTTCTATATACATATATATACACCTTACAACATAAAATATGTGGATATACTACATTCATAGGGTCTTTCCTAGTTGGAAAATTTTTGAGAAGCAAGCAAAAGAAAGAAAACAAAAAAAGTCTATACCCTCTAAATGGGGCCCCCTTCGAACTTTACATGATACACTTTACCTAGATTGGGGCCCCCTTTTTGTACTTTGGTACCAAAATCCTCACAACAACGCTCCTAAACCGTTATATCTACCATATTTTGTATGAGAACCCCCAATTGCGGAGGCTTCTCCTAACTGGGGCCCAGGGTTAATCTGATAATTTTTCAAAAGAATGCCACTAATGACACACACACACACACACACACACACTGGTGACCTGAAAAATAAAATGGATGAATACAGCGAAAATTATAATAGAGAATTATTGCAAGTTGCTTTATTAGGACCGCGTATTATTTATACCGGCCTTGTACCGGCCTTATTTAAATAGTGCATGTACTCATCATTTAGAGTTATTGCACATCATGATACAACGATTATAAAAAGGTAGGATCAACAGCGATTCCAAATTGGTTCGATCTTCGCATGACGTAGCGCAGTATTTAAATTTAGACCCTTAGAAAGCCTACAATGTTTGAATTTTGGTAATGTTTTAAATGTAAGAACTAGTATAGAGAACTATCTTTTTAGAATAATATTGTTAATCTAAGAATATAATATACTGATCAATAATATTAAATGCGTAATGGGTTTATGACACAATAATATAATGTCATAATACAGGGTGTTATGGAAATACTTTAATATATTAAAATGGGTAACTCCTTGGGCACTGTAGAGACACACTCACTACTTTTTTCTTTTAATTTTAACTTTTTTTGCAAATATACCTTTTTTTTGCTTGTGTGCTCTATACCTCCCAGATTACGTAAGACCAAGGCCGCGGTACGAATTATGCTTACAGCGCTCACAGCGTACCAACACGCCGTCTGATTCGTGCTTTTACGCTTACCTTTAGCGTTGTGAAAGCTATGACGTCACATGTGACGTTACATCCTAGTGCCGACAGTACTCACGGGTCAGATCGCTAGCATCGTAAGCATCGACGTTTGTTGGTGCCATTTATTTGAATCGATGTACTGTGTCCGTGATTTCAAGCGTTCAAAATAAAAGTTATCCATTATCACTTTTCTTGATTGCGGAATAAAATGCTTGAAATACAAGCATTTTTTACCTTCATCAGTTATACCACATGTCCAATTCATGTTTATATCAAAAAATGCTTTGTTAGGTTATGTTAAACTTATTGAATTCGTAAACACACTCGGATAAGTGGTTCGAATTATTAATACTGCAAATAGACGTTGTCGCGCTCACTTAAATCGGACCGCACGTTAGCAGTCTACAGGGGGCGCATTCATATTCGACAAAATTGGGGTAAACTTTACCCCAACCTTGATCTTGACAAACGAATTTGTTCCTTATGTTTGGTTTTGATAAGGTCTTGCTTATTGCGCATGTCTTCATGTGCGCATGTCGGGCAATTACCGAGCGTCGGGAACAACTTTTAGAGATATGCAAAAAATGGGTATATTTTTATCCTTAAAGAAGTACGATTAAACAATTTTTAATGTGCAAAAATTATTATCCGGTTAATAAAAACGTTTCATGTATGTTCTAAAAACGTTTGTAATACGTTCATATAAAACGTTTTGTAAACGCTTTTTTTAGTCTTGAATTTTGAACGTTCGGACCTAAAGTGTACCTGAAACGTACGTTTTCTAAACATTTGTGTGTTATAAGGGTAAAAACCCGAGATCTACCGAGTTTGCCAGCTAGCCTTAAGCCGGCGTCCCATGTGCGTAAAATCAGAACGGAACTGTCACATTCATTAAATCTGATTGGTTTATTTAGTCATATGACCTTTTAAAAATTTGAATGAGCCAGTTAAATTCAAGAAATTTGACAGTTCCATTCCGCTTTTCACATGGGACGCCGGCTTTTAGTGCAATGATCAGCACGGCTATTTCTAGGAAGTCTCGGTTTTGATTTAATTTATTAAAAATAAAAAAATTGAACCGGGCCAATTTTCCGAGAAGAGAAACGTTTTTCTACAAAAAAACAACCTAAAATACCTTGTTCACCAAGGGCGTCCAACGCAAATTCCTCTGTTTTTGGTAAAGAAAAACCCCGAAAAATCGTGATTCTACAATTTACAACAAAAATTGGCATGAAAAAAATAAACAAAAATATTTTAAATTAAAAGAAACAATAAAAAGTACCGTTAAAATAACGACAAAATAATTTATTAGAATTTCAAAAGTAATTTCTAAAATACACGGGTTAAAACCAAGAGACAGCTAAAAGATCGGGAACCTGACGGCCACCTGAGCTGGAACCACAGCTGGAAAGGGTTTAGACATAAGCAAGACCGGCGATAGCTTTTGTCAGGGACGTGAGGGTGTGAGAATTACGATTTGGGTTGGCAGTTCTGTTCAAAGTTGGTAGCATTATCAGCTGATGACAGAGTCGTGCCTTGTCGAAGCTTTGTTTGGTAAAAACTGTGGAAATTTACCATTTTCATTTTGGTTGTATATTTTGCAAGGATTTCCAACCAACCTAAGGTTTTCTTTTATATCAAGTGTGGCCAGTTTTATTGCGATAATTTAAGCCAATAGGAGTATGTTATTTTTGACATTGAAAAGTATGACGTTTGTAACATTCCCGCATTTTATTAAACAGATGTCATTTTACTTGTTTTTGGTGTAAATTTTATTGCATTTGTTTTAAATAATTTAAAAATCTTCATCCCTTCATAGGGCGAAATGATCAAAACGAATCTTAAAGTTTCGTGGGACTCTCAACCCAACAACTTGGTTTTGTTGTTCCTCTTAATAATTTCTCAAAACAATCTACGTTAATTTTACCGTAAAAAAACCTTTTTAAAACTATTTTTTGCCTATTTTACACATTTTTTAAATAATTCGTAAAGCCCTAATACCCGATTTAAAGTTAGGCTTTTCAAAGCAATATAAAATTGTATAAAATAAAGTAAAAGTACGTGTTTCAAAGGTTTTTGGTGGTTAATAAAATATCTTATGCCGATTTAATGTAAAAATTAAAATTAAAGTGTAAACAGAAAGGGGAATGTACTAAAATTAAGGTAGTTTAGGTTTTAAGATTAATGGTAGGACGGTGTTCGAAAAACATTCTCTTTCAGATTCGTGATCAGGGCCCCAAAAAAACCTTTATACAAAATTTAAATAAAATAGGCAACGAGAACGATAAGAAAAATATTACAATCTACTTCTTAAAATTTCAGGTGAGGATCGTGTTGACGACATTTTAAAATTATATTGCCTTTTAAAAACTTTGCAAACCAACCACGACATACAAAACATCTCAACATCGTCAAAATATAGGTTATGAAACCTTTCAACCGTCGGTTCATTAATTCCAACCGAGGTGTAGGCTACGGTTGAGTGAACGGACGGTGAACCGACGGTTCGACCTACGGTTGAGGTTTATAATACGTAAACTTCCGTTTGACGCCCGGTTGAAACTCAACCTCTGGTCAACCGGACGTTTTATTTTAGAAATTTTGATAGTGTTCAGTCGAATAGTTTTCAGTCATTCGTGTTTTTATATACATATGATACAGATGAGTGTCCCCAAATTAATGGTACATAGAAAAATCACAGATTTCTTATGCGAAAATACCCATTTAGGATTTAAACAAACATACCTATATCCAAAAGTTAATGATAAGGAAGATACGGGGTGTTAAAGCGATATAAATATTTTTTATTCATGCATTTAAAAAATTTATGATATGTTTTAAACATTTTAATAAAACTCGGTATTCAGGAGTTTTTAAATATCAATGAATACATACTTTCGGGTGCACTGAACAACTAAAACGAAAATACCTTAAAAACGGTTGTCAAGACCGATTCTTACTAAGTATACCTTTTTGTAAAGAAAGCATAAAGAAGCTTGCTAGTTTACATATATACAGAGTAGTAACAAAAAATTGGGTAGTTTTAGAGAATTTTAAATAGTGTACCCATCGCCCTCTAGTCTACACACAAAAATTAATATTCGATCTGAAAAGCTAATGTTTAAAAACCCCTAGATACCGTTTTATTAAGATATTTAAAAAGGGGGAACAATTATCGAAATAAATTTACTTTTTCTTTTTACTATGACACCCCCGTATCTTCCTTATTAGAAACTTTTGGATATTAGGTATGTTTGGTTAAATATTAATATTTTGGCATAAGGAATCTGTGGTTTTCTGTGTACCATTCATTAGCGAACATCCTGTATACAAAGTTTTTAAAATGGTTTTTGACTTATGGAACCATGGAAAATGTTTTGCTCTGCCAGGTACCTCATCGTCCTGTCGTCGCTTTGATAATTTTTAATTTTCAATATTTAAACCACATGTATGTTTTTGTTTTAAGTTATGCCTATTAAAATAATCCAATAAATTTTGTTTACAACGTACAGTTCTTTTTTGTTTTCTCCCTAATTCCACGTCACTGATCTGCCTAAAATCAAACATGGCCGAAAATGGCTCGACTTGACGTCACAGCCGCGCTAGCCAATATGGCGAATGTCGTGACCTTTTATCTCATCAATCGACTTTGGAACTGAGAATTAACCTAAGGGATTGCACCTATTTACCAAAGAATCTATCGGTATTTTTCCAGCTTGCTAAAGCTAAATGACCGACTCTCGAATCTTTATCTAGAGCCATATTTATTTGTGTTTGTGGTTAGGTTTGCCATTAAAAAAATTGTTATTTGTATTTGTTGATAAAATCCAAAATTTGAAATCACCTTTATTTACTTTGGAAAAATGATCTTTATACTTAAAGATACAGCAACGGGTAGGTTTGATTTTGTTAGGCAGTATTTAATACAGGGTGGACAAAACAGTGACGTCCAAACTTTAAGGGCTTATTCTAACTAAAAATATGAAAAAAACTGAGGGTTCTCACAAAAACCGAACAAGTCATATTTACCGATAGGGTTGCCACCTCTCCCGTTTTCGGCACTCAGTGTCTCGGCTTCCGGTCAAACACTAAATTCTCCCGGTTACTGAAGGATACAAAACAGTGTAATATGGTACAAAATATAAGGAAAACAATATCTGTTCTAGGTCCTTAAATTTTCAAAATTTGCACGGGTATGCCTCTCCTCCTGGTCATTAACAATAAAAAGGTAGCAACCCTATTTACCAATGTTGGAATTATGGCGGAATACATGTCCTTGGATTATTAGATTACACATAAACCAAACATGTCACAGAAATTAATGGGTACTGTATTATTTTTTCCACAAGAACATAACCAGTCCACAACGATTTCCCGCCATAATCCCAAAATCGGTAAATTTGAACTACGGGGTGTTAAACATTTTAAAAGTTATTGTTTTATTTTATACCAATTACGATATTTTTAAAAATGTAGGGGACACATTTTATGAACCAAAACACATTTTTTGACACACAAAGAAAAAAAATTTACCAGTGTTGTCCATAAGGGGTTTAAGGTTAAAATTTTTAATAAAAAAGCGGTACGCTACTGCATCTTTCCAAAATAAAAATAATTTTTAAAATAACCATTAAGTTTGGAACAAATTTTATCTCTTAACTTTCATAAGTAGTTGAGTTGAATGTCATTTCCCACGCTAGTAGCATATGAGTGGAAATCTCTATTTAAGTTATATCTGGCTTTGTTGTTGTGGGCATATCGCACACACTCAAAGATGTATCTAGAAGGAATGGTCATAATTTTAAGACTTACAAAACATGCCCTTACATCAGCCTTAAACCCCAACTCGGCAACAGTGCGCACTGCTCTTCTTTGAAGAGAAAATAAGCTTTGACTGGGGAAATATCCCCATGCCAATATTGCATAGGTCGCAGCCGACTAGAAAAGCGCATGGTATGCCTACATAAGCACAGCAAAAGGAAGGATTCCCGATATATTTTTAGGAGGAAGATGTTTTTTGATAGTTTTCCTGAAATTGCATCAATGTGTTTCTCAAACATTAGACCAGGATCCAGATTTACATCCAAAAACCTTGCACATTCAGCATTCTCCTCAGGGATCTTCCTAAGACTGAAAACAACCTCTATAGTTTTGGACCTGTTTAATGAGAGTTTGTTTGCTTGAAACCAGTGATTTAATTCTTGAACTTTGACATTTATAGTGTTAACAAGACGTTGCAGGTTTTTATCTGAATTTGCCAGTGTCATCAGCAAACAGCGAGGCAAACAGCCACAGCCTAGAGTTTGAAGGTACATTTATAATATCATTTATATAAATGAGAAAAAAAAAGTGGACCCAATATTGAACCTTGTGACACATCATGCTGCACAGTTGGCTGAGAGGACACCTTTCCTTTGTAAAGTGATTGTTGCTTTCTGTCCAACAGATAACTCTCCAGCAGTTGTGTTGCAATAATCTTCCTTCAACCCCATATAAGATTTTAGTTTATCCAAGAGTACTCTGTAAGATACCAAGTTGAATGCTTTGGAGAGATTGCAAAAAGCCGCCCTTAGATAGTGGCCTTCTTCGAAAGCATATGCAATGTACTCTAATATGTTTAGTATGGGACTAGTTGGCTAGAGACCTTCTAAATTCAAACTGTATAATGGAAAATAGGCCATTACTCTCAAAATACTCATAAAGTTATTCCTTTAAGAGGTATTCGAAAACCTTTGCATATCCTGGTATTATCGAGATGGGTCAATAATTATTATAATCATTTTTTTCCCTTTTTATAAATGGGCACAACCTTGGATATCTTAAAACATTCTGAAAATACTCCTTTTCTTATACGTTGATTAAAAATTATTGTTAGAGTAGGTATTATATATACAATCTTTTAGTTTTTTTATTAATTAATATCCTAATTTAATATCAAAAATTCTACAGTAAAAAATTACCTTCTATATTTAGATAGGGACTTGACCATGCATCAAACAAAAATAAGTCAAGAGATAAAATTTGTTTCAAACTTAATGTGAATTTTAAAAATCATTTTTATTTTAGAAAAATGCAGTGGCATCATTTTTCTATTAAAATATATTTACCTTAAACCCCTCATGGACGACACTGGTAATAATTAACTTTTTTCTTGTATGCCAAAAAATGTAAATTGGTGCATAGAAGGCGTTTTTGACAACCTGTAGTTCGAAAACTAAGACGTCTAGGACAAATTTTTTATAGGAAGTTTTTTCATATTTTTTAACACCCTTCGATTTCTTTGAAACTTTTTACACGCACGTATTAAGGACCCATGACAATGTGCAATAATCTGCAAACAGTATCCCGTTATCCTGCTTTGGATCGCCAAGGAAAAAGAAATTCCATTATATTATAAAAACAAAACATGGGTTGCCATCTGTTGGCAAAATTCCAAACTTTGCTACTCAATGGCGAAAAAATTTTTTAGTGGGTTGCCATCTGTGGCAACATTCCAAACTTCTGCTACTCTTGTTCACTAAAAAATGAAAATAATTAATAGTTTAAAAAACCAAAACACAGCTTTATAGCAACCGAACTAAAAATTAGAAAATAATTTTTCATTAAAAATATTGTCATTTCATAGTAAAAAGCGTGGGGTCTTAATATATTAAATGTTATAATTATTATATTTGCCAATATCTATGATGGAAAAGTTATGAAAAATAGTAAAATGCACCCCACGCTTTTTACTATGAAATGACAATATTTTTTTAATGAAAAATTATTTTCTAATTTTTAGTTCGGTTGCATATAAAAGCGTGTTTTAGTTTTTAAACTATTAATTATTTAGGGTAGAAATTGCCCTTAATGTTTGGACGTCACTGTTTGGCCCACCCTTGTATTTAAGGTAATTATCTAGAAACGGGCCGCAGGTCCAATTTGACCAAATTTGGTATACGGGGTTTTTTGGAGCGTTGATGACTGAATCTAAAAAGAATATTTATTCGGAAACGTTTCGTTTCTGAGATATTTATCATCAAAGTTGGTATTTGGACTAATCTCATTTACACTGTATTCCCGTCTTTTTGCACACAATTCTTAATTTAAAGCTAAACTGGCCCACAATATTTAATTTTTACCTTTTAAAACCCCGTTTTCTATGTTTTACACCTTTTATCAAATAAATTGCGAAGGTTCCCTTTAACAACGCATCAAGCTATGCACACACAGCTCCGGCGCATTCACCATATTTTTTACGATTGAAAGCGAAGGTATGCAATTTAATTCAAAAAAGGTGTAACATACGTAGAAAAATGAGGTTTTAAAGGTGATAATCAAATATTGTGCACCACTTTAACTTAAAATTAAGAATTGTGTGTAAAAGAAGGGGTATATAGTGAAAATGACGTAAGTTCAAATACCAACTTTGATGATGGATATCTCGAAAACAAAACGTTTCTGAGTAAAATTCTTTCAGATTCGTGATCGGCGCCCCAAAAAGCCTTGGATACCAAGTTTAATCAAAATTGAAGTTGCGGCTAGTTTCTGAGATAATTACCATATTTAATAACTATATTTTTAAGGTAAAGAAATTTTTCTATCAGAGCAGAAAGAGTATGTTGTAGGAAGAAAAAACTGTGATATTTTGTTGGAAAATGACCAGTCGATAAGTAGAAAACATGGGATTATTCGAGTTAAGGTAAGAGTTTTTATTTATTGTTTATTTTAATAGTTTAAGCATTTTTGGCGAAATTTTTGCTAATTGTCTCGAAAGTGGAAGCAACTCCGATTTTGACCAAATTTGGAATATTTGGTTTTTTTAGGTCGCTGATCAAGAATCTAAAGAATTTTTAGTTGGAGACGTTTTGTTTTTGAGATATCCATGATCAACGTTCGACTTCAAACTAACTCTATTTTCACCTATTTCCCTTCCTTTTGCATGAAATTCTTGATCTAACAGTACATCAGCATACAATATTTCATTTAACATCAAACAACGTTTTTAAAACATGTTTTCTTTTTTCATTGATTTTATTGAGGGTTTTATACCTTTTGTGTAATAATTTAAAAACGTCACTTTACATCAAAGTAGCCATGAAACTTTAGAGGAATATTATAAGTGTATGCATGTTTGCAGGCGTTTAGGAGTAAACATTTTTAAATTTAATGGAAAAAGGCTGTAAAATAAATAAAAACAGGAATTTAAATGGTGTTTTTGTATGCCAATTTAATGTTATGTAAAGAATTTTTACAAAAAAAAGGGGAAATATAGTAAAATTAAAGATAGTTCAATATTCAACTTTGATTGAAGATATGTTCTATATTGGTTCGGCGGATTCATTGATTAGATATTATTTTTGGGTACACGAAAAGTTATATTAAAAAACAAAAATTCCGAAAATTAAAAATAAGTAAATAAAAACTAAAAATCGACGTTTCGGTGGCAAGTCTGCCATCGTTGTCAAGATAAAATTATACTCAAATAAAAAAAAAATAATTAACAATTATTTAGGTTTAAAACTTAAAATTTTTTAGCTTTTTGTTAAGGAAATTCTGAAAAATCTTTGACATTAAATGTAAAATATGTTTGTTTGGTTATAGTGTCATAGTGACGTACATAACTGGTTGCTGGTGTATTTATTATTTATAATACAAAAAAGTTATAAGTTAGTTGATTTTGAGTTTTCCTGAAGAGAGCATCTAGCTTTTTATTAACTTGGGTTGTAACTATCTATCTATCTATCTATCTATCTATGTAACGGAATCTTTGAGCCTAATTTTAACCAACTTCCAGCTATTCGATTTCTTTGAAACTTTGCACACGTGTCAAGGACCGATGAAGATGCAATAATTTAAAAACAGTATCCCGTTATCTTTTTTGAATCGCCAGGAAAAAAATTCCATTATATTATAAAAACAACACCTAGGATGCCATCTGTTGGCAACATTTCAAACTTTGCTATTAAATGAAGAAGAAATTTTTTAGTTTTTACACAATTTGGTTAGTTGCACCATGAGTGTTCAATTTTATGAACAATAAAAATATAGGGTTAGTTGCACCATTAGTTCAAGGATTAACATAATAAAAATTACATTATGTGTAATGTATACATAATACATAATGTGCAATTAATAAAAATTAACATTCTTTTTTGGATCGCCAGGAAAAAAATTTTCCTTTATATTATAAAATATAAAAACAACACCTAGGTTGCCACCTGTTGGCAACATTTCAAACTTTGCTATTAAATGAAGAAGAAATTTTTAGTGGGTTGCAATATATTGGCAACGGTCCAAACATTGCCTGGATTGCCATCTGTTGGCAAAATTTCAAACTTTGCTACTTAATGAAGAAGAAATTTTTTAGTGAGTTGCAATCTGTTGGAAAAATTTTAAAATTTGCCACTCTTGTTCATTAAAAAATTTTTCGCCATTTTGTCAAGAGTAGCAGAAACTAAAAAATGAAAAATAATTAATAGTTTAAAAAACTAAAAAACACGCTTTTATATGCAACCGAACTAAAAATTAGAAAATAATTTTTCATTAAAAAATATTGTCATTTCATAGTAAAAAGCGTGGGTGATAAATATATTAAATGTTATAATTATTATATTTGCAAATATCTATGATGGAAAAGTTATGAAAAATAGTAAAATGCACCCCACGCTTTTTACTATGAAATGACAATATTTTTTTAATGAAAAATTATTTTCTAATTTTTACGGTGGCAGACTTGACACCGAAACGTCGATTTTCAGATTTTTATATACTTATTTTTAATTTCTGAAATTTTTGTTTTTTTATATAACTTGGCAGGTACCCAAAAATAACATCTATTCAACTTTGATGATAAATATATTGAAAATAAAAAGTTTCCGACTAAACATTTTTTCAGATTCATAATCAGCTCCCAAAAATCTCCTGTATACTATAAGATAAAAGCAATTTGTATATCTAGTAAGTTTTGATTGACAAACCATAGGGATATGATTTATGTAATTATTTATTTATTGTGTCAGTAATATATGTATCATGTGTCCCTAATTGGTGGTTTCCCTATATTTTTAAATTTTTTAAAATAATAAAATAAAATTTGGCTGAAGGACTTCGTTTGAGGGTCATTTGGGAAACCAGTAAAAACCTTTAATATTAATAATAACAAAATAAAATTTGGTATGGTTGTTAGACTCACAAAAAGTAATTTTTATGCGAAAAGTTATTTTTATGTGTATATGACAAGCTTTTACAACTACCATGTGTTCATAGCTGGTGACTTTACCCCAATTTTATGACAAATGTGTCATTCATTTTAAAAATAAAATTGGGGTAAGTCACCAGCTATGAACACATGGTAGTTGTAAAAGCTTGTCATATACACATAAAAATAACTTTTCGCATAAAAATTACTTTTTGTGAGTCTAACAACCATACCAAATTTTATTTTGTTATTATTAATATTAAAAGGTTTTTACTGGTTTCCCAAATGACCCTCAAACGAAGTCCTTCAGCCAAATTTTATTTTAATATTTTAAAAAATTAAAAAATATAGGGGTAAACCATTATTGCCACTTTTTCCATTCTACAAATGTCATTAAATTTAGGCTTCGACGTGTCGCCCAGTGCAGAATCCTGCGGACAAAAATTAAAAAACCAGAGTGACAATTTTTTTATTGATGTGAAATTATAGATAAAAGACGGGGTTACCAAAAACTAAACCTATTTTTTTAAGTGATTGGTAGAAATGCACAAAATATATATACAGGGTGTCCGAAAAGGTGAGGTCAAAAATAATAGGTTTGATAAAGTGAGCCAAAATAATGTTATTACAGTCGAATCTCTATAACTCGAACCTCTATAACTCGAACCTCCATAAGTCGAAATTCTCTCTAAGTCGAAGTTTATTGCTGTCGCTTGATCATTTACTACAATTAACACTTATATTCTTTAACTCGAAATCTCTTTAAGTTATAGAGGTTCCACTGTAATTCATATAAAAAATAGTTCTATCGCCCTTCCTTAGGAGTCATTGATCTTCAAAGTTAGAATTAAAAAAATGTTTTTCATTTATAACGTTTGAATGGTTGCCACAATAATAATGATATTTGGGCATTTAAATTAACTCATACCAATGCTTTTTTCCATAGGCAAATGATTGCGTAATAAGTCATAATTGTACAGGGTGAGACAAATTTTTTCGATTATTGTATGCATTTTTACAGGGGTGAAAAATTTGACATTTTGCTTTCACTGTTTAATTCCTTCATAAATTTTGTACAAAAAGGTATACCTCATTTAAATCGATTTTGACCGTTCTTCATAAAATCGCATTTTAGAAACCAGACATACCCCTATTTTATGGTTAATAAAAAATCAGTTTTTTGAGGAAATTATTAAAAGTGGTAAAAATAATTAAAAATGGTGTTTAAAAGCCTTTTAAACTTTATAACACAAATAAAAACGTTTTTTTATAATGTTACCATATTTTATTAATTTTCTCAAAAAATTGATTTTTTTATTACATACAAAATGGGGGTACTTATGTCAGGATTTAAAATGCGATTTTATGAAAAACGGTCCAAGATATCGATCCAAATAAGGTATACCTTTTTGTACAAAAATGAAGAAGGAATTAAACAGTCAAACCAAAATGTAAAATTTTTCACCTCTGTAAAAATCCATAGAATAAACGAAAAAAAACTTTGAAGGTCAATAACTCCCTAAGGAAGCGCGATAGAACTTTTTTTTATATAAAGTACTAACATTATTTTGGTTTACTCTATCACCCTTTTTTTTTGACCTCGCCTTTCCGGACACCATGTATAAACCAAGATATAAGCTTAACAAAAGCAGCTACTAGTCCTCAAAAAACCTATTGTTTAAATTAGTTTTGTGGTTACGTCTTCAAAGAAAATATATTTTTATGGATGTTAGTTCAAAAGATATATACTGTTTATATTGATAGAAAAATTAAACATATATACTAGGGTTTTAAAAATATTTTAAATAAATACTTCGGTTGTTTAAGACGGCAAATTTTTGATCATTCTACACAGGCCCATAAGAAATCGCACAGGTTTGTACAGTTTGAGACTATTCTGCAATTGCAAAAACGGTAGGAATTGGAGAAAATTTGCACAATTTTTTACGTTTTTTGCAATTTACTTAACATTGGGACCCGTTCGGCCTAAACTGACTTAAAATTCCGATTCAGAGGGTCGAAAAACATACCCGTAGATAGGTCTCGTCCGGTGCACATCAAACTTTTCTTTTTTTTGTGTGCCGGTGTTATCGTTTCACGAAATTCAAAAAGAAAAGTAATGTTTCTAGAAAAATTATATAATTGCTACAAGCCGAATAATACTTTGTAAAAAAACTATATTTGATCAGATATCCTTAAGTTATTTCAAGATTATAGATAAAAAAATGGTAACAATAAAGCCGGAACGAAATGTATTGTCAAAAGCGGTTTACGAAAACGCCAAGTCGGAAAAGACTCCAAGCAAATTTTTTCGCTGTATTTTTAAAAAAAAAAAAAAAAGGGGAGGGGGAAGAAATGCTGAAACGTAAACCGAAGGAACTGGCTTTACTTTGCAGTTTGCAGTCAAGAATCTAGCATCAAAAATTATTCGAATCGCAAACCCGAAAGATTATTAGCCTTATACAGGGTGTTACAGAATACTATTAAATTCATTTAGGGAAGTTTATGCACCTAAATACAGTAGATGAGTTTTGGCTCATGTACTGTATCATTAAAGGTCATATTTAAACTAACCAGCATCAGAAAAAAACGTATTTTTAGCATTTAATTTTTACTTTATTTCAAGAAAATGTTTCCTGAAAAATTATTGCAAATCCAATAAGATTAAAATTAACCACTAATGATTAAACTAATTTTTATTTTACAAACGGTTTTAACAGGTTTAAGGTTCTTTTAACCAATATTAATTCGGCTCTTAAAAAGTAAGTATATTAAATTCCCCAAAAATTGTGTAATATGCTAAACGAAAACTATAACAAACAGTCAACCCCTACTTTTTCCAATATCCAGTGGTTCCCAGGTTTTTTGCTGAACATAAAGACTTGACGGCACAAACGTCACTGATTTAAGATCTTTATAAAACACTTTTGTATACGTTATTCTAACCCTTTATAATGCATATATTTGAGTGTACCATGCTACTTGCAAGTTTTTTTAATAACCCAGGCAATTTTCAAAAAATGGAAAATAAACTATTTAAGATGCAATAGATTAAACACCCTGTATCATGGAAACGGAGAATGTCCTGATCTATGATTATCTAGATTTTGTATTTTTAGATGTACAATTTGACCAAAACTCTTCTTTAAAACACTTTGTAACACCTAATGCACTTAGAATTAACATATAAAAAATACCGAGGAAAATACGTTAAGATTTTGAACGTTCTAAAATGCATTGCATGGTAATATAATTAATTATCAATTTTATTTTAAAGGACCATGTACTTAGAATTTTTATTAATTTGTTACATTTTTTTCATGATACAAAGCAACAAAAACCAAAATATATTATATTTATTTTTCGGTGTATTTTTGGCAATTTTAGATTTTACTGTATTTAGAAAAACTCAACAAGGAGCTTAGTCATGTAAAATTGCACTTAATCGGATCGTTAGACTATGTTTTATAACATATACCTAAAAAATCAACTGAGATAGGTATTGATTTTTGTCCCAAACTCCCTATTTTATCCACACTGTGTGTTGTCTTTGAGCCGCCATCATCAAGAAATATATAAATAAACTGCTTATTTTGTTATTATTTACTTTAGTATTTTTATACTTATTCCTTTATTATATCTGCATTTTAAACTCATCTTGGTTTTAAAGTTAAAATAAATTAAAGATTTAAATAACTAGTGTCAAATATCATTTGATCGAAATATATGCAACTAGTCCATCTAACAAATTAAAAACTGTCGTTCACACGGCACTGTATGTATTAAATAATGCCGTCCTGAAAGTAAAGTGTTGTAGTGTTTTACATCGTTAAATTGGCTTTAAAATGCTGCATCTAGAAATATTTTTAAAGTGATGAGATCCTATTTTAGCTTTTAAACTAGGGCAAAAAAACTTAAAATATGAAGTTTTAAAGCCCTCTATTAAATAAGTTTAAAAATATAAAATCGATTTCCTATTTTTTTAAAAGTACGGAAAGTATGAGGAGTGATTTAGAATGATCATTGCACTCTAGATGAAAAATTTGACCAAAATTTGTTTTAAAAATATTGTATTCCGACGTAAAATGACTGTAGAATTCGAAAAACAAAATATATAGGGTGTCTGATTTAAAAATTAAATTTTCCAATCATTTCCAGCGAAACCGGAAGTCGTATAAGCTTATTATAATATATATAAAAATGTTTATTATTGTAAATAACCTAAATAATATTTACCCAATGTGGTTAAAATTTGGCTGTTTTAGTTATGATATTCAGGGGCTAACTAAGCACAAACCTAATTAAATTTAATTAGTACAGTGAGGTCTCATTGAGCACCTGAACAAATAAACCTAATAAAAAGGTACGCCACTGACTGTTAAGATGTTTATAAAATCTTTATATTTTCTTTAGAATAAGCAAGTTAAAGTACATATTTTATGTCTCTTAAGATTTTCATATGTTGTTTCGTTTAGAAAAAAAAAAAATTAAAATCACTTTATTGCATTTTTTTAAAATTTAGTTTTATAATTTCCTATTAACAATTATGTGACAACAATAACCAGGGTCAACATGATCTCTGGGTCTGACTTCTACATATTAAATTTTAGTTTCTCCTACTAATACTAAGTAAAAAATATATATTTTTAATAAAGTTGGCTTTTGTAAAAATTAAAAGCAATTTTTCAAGTTTTTGTCAAAAATCTCTGATTAAACTTATATTGACATTTAATGTCAAAGGTTTCTTTAGAATCTCCTAAAAAAGTTAAAAAATTAAAAATCTTAAACCTAAATAATAGTTAATTTTTATTTATTTTTTATTTTTATTCAATTTTATCTCTAACAACGGTGGCAGACTTGCCACCGAAACGTCGATTGTTCCTTCTCTAGTTACTTGTTTAAATCTTTTTGGTTCTTTGTTGAATTTCCAACTACTTTGTCATTTATCTTTTTTATGTAGCACTTGTCATTTATGAGAAAATGACAGAAAAACGAGCTTTTACGGAATGGACATTTTTGTAAAATATTTTATTCTCAAGAAATCTTGTCTTGGGCCGAGACGATAACATAAAATGCTGCGGAGTTATAAAAGTTTAAAAAAGATCAAAGTTTACGTGTTTTTTAAACGAAACATCTTCACACGCCTTAGGCGAGTAGGTACTTAATAATATATTAATATTAATAGTTGAAACTTAAACGAATTTTTTGGAGGTATTTCCAACAAAATTTCACGATGGGACCCAAAAAAAAGTTGCAAAGAAAATCACCCTAATGTCTATGTGGTATTTAAAATTTCCTAAAAATTCCCAGAACACATGCTGTCGAGATATTTAAATTTTATAGAAATTCAATAGAAATCCTAAATAAAAATTATTCAAAATATATTTTAGTTTATTACCATTAAAATAGTTTTCTCATACCTTTTGGTCACAATAAGTGACATTTTGTAGCTTAGTTTCTACTTTTTAAGCTCTATAATTTGCACAGTTACCAAAAACTGGTACACTTTTTTTTAGGATGATCATGTAACCATTGAAGATTGCAAATCAAAATATTATACTCTGCACAATGGTGCTCAAGTTAAACCAGAAGTCGAAATTAGGTTAAAGCATATGGATTTACTTCAGTTTGGAATGTTTAACAGTAAATTCTGGTAAGCTCGATCTTATGAATAATGAGTTCATATTAATGCAGGGTGTTTCAAAATTTTTTAAAAATATTTTAAGGATGTATTTTTGAGGTGAAAATAAGTCATTTTTTTCTATAGAAATGGGTGATCCCTTTCAAGCCACTACTTTTTTTAAACTTTCTGTATATTTCATTCTAAAAGTTATTTATTTTTAAACATGCATTTTTATGTTTTTAATTTACAGTTTAGGGCATCGTTTTTATTTTATTTTAATTTGTGTGGCTAATAAATATTATGTGTTGAGTTACGGTATATTTATTACTTTTCCCGTATTTTTAAAGATATTTAAAATGACCAATTGATGTATTTTCGCTTAGAGAATTTGAAAATCGCAACAAAAAAACAATTGTAAAAACAGAAGTTATGTTTTTTGCAATGTTATGTTTTTTAAATGGAACACCCTATTTCTGCGGTCATTATTAAGTGATTTTTAATATATAAACTATGTGTCTATATTCAACCGTTTTTAAGTTATTGACGCTTAAACAGCAATGTTAAGTGTTATTGTGATAATAAATAGGGTGCTCGATTTAAAAAACGCAAAATATATAGTGTAAGTTTTTTGTTTTTCATGCAGTTATTTTTTTATTACCATTTTCAAATTCTCCGAGCAAAAATACATTGTTTGAGTATAATTGAATTTCTTAAAAAATACTGGAAAAGTCCAAAAATATGCGGTTTTTCCTCTTGAATGAAAAACCCCGTACAATGTGGCCCAGAATAGGTTTTACAAGAGTACAAATGGACAAAAATATATTTAAATTTTAACACTGAATTCAGGGAAATCTGGTTGCATGGTCCAAAACTAAGAAATACAAAATTTAAGTTATAAGGAAAAATATAAAAAATACCAACAGTAAAAGTACAGGGCTATTTTTTTTTAAAGTAAACATGGCCTTATTTTTGAACTTCCCTGTACTTTTTTAAAAATGAATATAGCCATTTTGTGTATTTTTTGCGTAAAATTCAATAGTCTAATTAGAACAACATTTGAAACAAAAAAAAGTGTTACAGCACCAGTGACGTATTTTTAAATGGAATACCCCGTATATTTTTATATCAATGAATAGAGATTTTTACGAAGATTCGGTGATATTGGGTTTGCTCGGTTTATTGCCTGCGGTTCTGATCCAATTGTTTAAAAACTGCATAATACTATAAGGATAGTATCACCTGAAAAAACTTGGCTGCCACAGGTCGCAGGTGGTTATTTGTCAAAGTCGAGAAGTTTTAAAATACATTTATTACTTTTTGGAGTAGTACCTGGAGGTTTCCACTGCGAATTTCACCAACAGTGAATAAACTAAAATTTAAAAGTTAAGCCATAAAATTCTGCGTTTTTGTTTTTAAATATATAATATGGCTCATTAGGTGTGCAACAATTTTTAACTTTTTTATTTGTAATATTTTTAGAAAATTTCATTTTATATAAAAGTTCCGGAGGGTTAAAAGGGTCAAACCCCCCAAAATAACACCCTGTAAAAATTAAAAAAATTATTATACTTATTTTAGGCACATTAGTTGCAATAAATTTTGTGCCAAAGTTAAGTTTAATATCTTTCCAAATTTAAAATCCGCAAAAAACAAAAATTTCTAATTTTTAACACCCTGCAGATTGAAAACAATGCCAAAAAAACATGTTTATTAGATTTTTTGTTACAATAACACTCTTAAATAATTAATAGTTTAAAAAAACTAAAAAACACGCTTTTATATGCAACCGAACTAAAAATTAAAAAATAATTTTTCATTAAAAAATATATTTTCACTTCATAGTAAAAAGCGTGGGGTGCTTAATATATTAAATGTTATAATTATTATATTTGCCAATATCTATGATGGAAAAGTTATGAAAAAATAGTAAAATGCACCCCACGCTTTTTACTATGAAGTGAAAATATTTTTTTAATGAAAAATTATTTTTTAATTTTTAGTTCGGTTACATATAAAAGCGTGTTTTTTAGTTTTTTAAACTATTAATTATTTTTCATTTTTTAGTTCGTTATATTGCACAAAATTCTTAATATAACAGTAAATTAGAACATACTATTTAATTAAGCAGCAAAAAGAAAATAACCAGCCCCCTATGAAATGACAATGGTAGCAAATTTTAAAATTTGCAAAAGATTGCAACTCACTAAAAATTTCTTCTTCATTAAGTAGCAAAGTTTCAAATTTTGCCAACAGATGGCAATCCAGGCAATGTTTGGACCGTTGCCAACATTTTGCAATCCACTAAAAATTTCTTCTTCATTTAATAGCAAAGTTTGAAATTTTTCCAACTGATGGCATCCTAGGTGTTGTTTTTATAATATAATGGAATTTTTTTCCTGGCGATTAAAAAAAAGATAAAGGGATACTGTTTGCAGATTATTGCATTGTCATGGGTCCTTAATACGTGTGCAAAGTTTCAAAGAAATCGAATAGCTGGAAGTTGGTTAAAATTAGGCTCAAAGATTCCGTTACATAGCCAGATTGATAGATACATACAACCCAAGTTAATAAAAGCGTGTTAAAAATCCAATATTATTGGGTATTGCTGCTGTGCAAACTAATACCTTAAAAAAGAAAGTCTTTTGTCGCTTTTACGTTTATAAGTGCTAATATTGTCAATGTGCAGATATCGAATTAAGTGAAAATATTCTCTTTAAGATTGGCTAAGTGGAATTTCTTGCGAATCGAAAAAAAGCTGTGATTGTACGAAAAGAAACTCTGATAAACATAGTTTTTGGCTTCATTTTCAATCTACAGGGTGTTAAAAATTTGATATTTTTGTGGTTTTTGTTAACCCGCATTGAAAATTTTTTAAAGATATTAAACTAGACCTTGGCACCAGATTTCATAAATGGTAAGGTTACGGAACGGGAACCGAAAAACCAAAAACCGTGGTTAACTTACAGAACGTCACCTAAGTGATTTTTGGAATAATGTCTTAAAATTTTCCAAAATTTTAGGACTAAGTAACTTTTAAAAATATTATTGGATCAGGATTTAAAGAAAGGAAGAGTATTGGTATTCGGCCATTACTTTTCATCCTAAATATTATTTCTATTTAATATTTTGTTTTATTTATCAAAATAAGGATACTTTTCTCCTATTTAATTCTCAATTTTGTAACGTTGATTGTATATCCTTGCACTTTTAACAAAACTGACAATTCCTTACTTAAAACAAGATAAGTTATTATTAGTTTTTAATACTATATTTTTTTTGTGAAACATTTATTTATTTTATATTCTTTATAAGTGTAGCCAATAGTTATTATTGTAAAATAAAAATTGTAAAATGTACTTTGGCTAAAGGACTTCGGTCAGGGTCCATTTGGGTAACCAATAAAAAACTTTAAGATGTAGTAGTACACTGTTATGAAATTTAAATGATGTTTAAAAATCATTAAATTATCTAATAGCAATAATTTCCAAATACATTTCTGATAAAACTTGTTAGTTATATTTTAGTTTTTTTCATACGACACCACAATGATTTTTTGCATAGGTGTGTTGATTACAAATCCAAAAGTGTTTTAAATGTGCAAAATAAATAAAATGACAGGTTTTTAAAAGATGTTTATAAAATATTGTTGGTCATTCCTGCATACAAAAAGAAGGGGAAACATAGTGAACTTAAAAGTTACTTTCCTGTTTAGGTTTGATGATGAACATCCTGAGAACGAAATTTTGCCGACTAAAAATTCTTTCAAAGTAGAAACCAGCTTCCTAAAAAACCTTTGTATATAAAAAATCATTAAATTTGGCGTGGTATCCGATTAGTGGACATTTACCATTTTTTGTTTGAGACTTTAATTCTCAGTTTTACAATAGCAATTTAAGCTGTGGTTCAGTTGAATCGAACTGGTAATTGAACCTGTCCATTTAAAATATATTGCTGTCAAGTAAATGCCAAAAGTGACAGCAATATATTTTAAATAGATAAGTTCATGTACCAGTTGAGTTCAACTGAACCATAACCTAACTGGAAATTGTAAAACTGGGCATAAGTATATTAAAAAAAACTTTTTATTTACACAAATCAATTTTGGCAATAGATATTAACTAATTATAAGTACTGATATATTAATGCTCAATTACATAAGACATTTAATATATACATTAAAAAAAGTATTACATTTAATAGGCTTTTAAAAATTTTTTAAATGTAAATAAATGTCGAAAAATATTGTTTTTTTACTAGAATTTCATTATTTTAAATTAAAACATATGATACACATACTTTACTTTGCGTTTTTAAATGAACACCCCATTTAATATTACATTTTTGAATTATATGGTTAATTTTTAGTGTTTTAACATTTTCGGCAGATATGACTTAATTAAATATATCAATTGAAAATACCTGACATCACCTGACACTTTTAACTGGTTAAAATTTTTACCTATTAGTAGATTTTATATTAGTTTTTCTAAATTTTTTAGAGAAAAACTACAGATGGTAACGTTATATTACAAGTTTTGGGAAAATACCAGTAAAGCAAAAAGAAGATTATCAAAAACTTGGAAAATCTACTATTAGGTATAATAAAATTGTCAATGACTGTGATGTATCTGGTAAAACCCCGCGTTACCAGTATTTTATATTACTATACTAATTTAATTAAATAATATAAGTCAAAAATTAGGGGTCAATTACTCTAAAACCGTTGAAGATAAACATATAATCCTTTTATTAAAAAACACCTAGAATTGACCATATAATCTAAAAATGTTAAAAGAAATAGGGTTTTCTATGTAAAAATACTTAACATATACGTTTATATTTTTATTTTATTTAATATATTACATGTAATTGTTTTTTTATGATTTTTAAATTCTCCGAGCTAAAATACATCAATTGGCTATATTGGATTTTCGAAAAAATACGGAGAAAGTCAGGAAATATGCTTTTTACCTCTTAAATGGAATACCCTGTACACCTATTAAAGCAAGTTGCAATATTGTTATTTAAATTATAATGAATATTTATTTGTAACAATAGCAAAAGAAAATATATGTATTTTCATTTTTAGTTTTGAAGCATACAAGTTCATAACTGCAGCAAGTGCTCTTAGTTCTAATAAAAAACTTACTTTAAAAGAGAATTTGACCAAGTGTAATGGAAAGTATGTTGAAAAATGGTCAAGTTGTTGTACACATTTAACAGTTGACAAAATAACTCTTACGATAAAAGTTCTTCAAGCTCTTATCGACGAAAAACCTATTGTGACGCCTGAGTATTGGGAGGAATATATAAAGAGCATCGAAAATAATGTGGCACCACCAGACTTAAAAAAGTTTAATAAGCCACCTGTGGCAGAACAATTATTAACGTCTGATTTTGAATTTAAATACAATCCGGGAAGGAAAACATTGTTTAAAGACAAAATGTTTGTATTTTTACTTAGCAATATAAAAACCAAATGGAAGACGTTATTAAAAGTTGTGGTAAGTTTAGGTAGTTCAGGTTATTATGCATATTGCAATTCAGTGAAGCAAGTACAATTCTATTTTTTATTATCATCTATAGTAGAGGAGCCCAAGATGCTAAATGGGAAGTTACTCGAGCGTCATAGAGACCTATTGGGTTGCAAAGCTTAGATAAGATTAATAAGAAGAAAAAAATGTTTTTCAATGTATACCTTTTCATCGTTGTGGGAAGTGGCTGTAGACTTTTAAATATGTAAAAAAATACTGTTATTATTTCGGCTTATGGTAATTGTTCGGATTGTATTGAATTATATATTATTCGTTATCCTTGAATTATTTTCTTCAAAATAAAAAAAAATATCCACGCTCAAGGATGTCAAAATGACGTTTTTTTTTACAATTTTGTAGCCCTCCGCTTTCTTCACGTCACTCTCAAATTGTCAGATTAGTGGAATATACACTGTTTAGCATGTAATTAACTCTCCGTGTCCTAATCTGACGCCCTCAAAAATTTCTGATAATATATAATATTATATATTTGTTTTTACAATCACCCCTGTAAACGGGTTTCATATTTGGTGGAGGTATTTAATTGGGTACAAGGCATCCTCCGGTATATGAATCTGCCGCGCTGGAGTAGCTTTCGAAATCCGCCTCTTGGGCTCCCCTATCATAATATATTAAAGGATAGCAACAATTCCATATTAAAAAAAGTCTTTTGGTAATGTAAATATCTGCCTTTTTCTTATAATAGAGGTATCTAAAAGTCAAAAAATTGTAGAGTGAAAAGAAATAAACAGGTCACAGTTTTTAAAAAAATTTAGATAATTTGGTATAATTTGATTAAAGTTAAAATACAAGTAAATAATTCGCTCCTGCGCGCTAACCAAAAACTCAACTTTTTTTTGAAAATTCCAAAATAAAAATTGTTTTTACTAAAATGTTCTTCTTTAGGTTAATACCATTTGGTATACAGTGTGTTACAGAATGTTGGTTAAATAATTTAAGGGCAAATTAAGATATAGTCGGAATCGCTCTTAACGTGCGGGTCCAAAGGTCATTATGCATATAAATCAAATTAAAAAAAAACAGTGGTTACTAAAATGTTACTTACTTAAAAACTTCACATTTTGACTTTGACATATTAAGACGTGTTTAGATATAAGCATATATGAGTTTGCGTAAAGCTTAACTTGACCTTTGATTCGTATATATCTGGTTACAACGGAAATAGTTTTAGGCTTTAATTTCTTTATTTTTTGATTTAGAAATAATAAAATATGGGATTGTTGATAAGTTATATAAATTCCAGTTTAACCAAAAATAAAAATAGTAATAAAGTTTAAATTTTTTTTTTGGATAAACTGTAGATATTTTTTACATATTTGGGAACTCGAAGTTACTTTACTTACTTACTAACTTTTTTAACTTGGTCTAATTAGGTTAGCTTGTCAACATGCTTAGGCATATAATATGACTGAACCAGCAATAGTAAACGGGTGCAAGGCTTTGTAAAGCTTTTTTTTTATGAAGTGGTCTTAAATAAACCTTTGTTCTACAAGATACGCCATTATACAAATGATAAAAAAAAAATGGTGTTTGTACTGTTTGCACTTCACGCTTTACCTTTACACATAAAACAGTGGTAAAAGTAAAAAAAAGCTTTAATTAAAAAGTTGTATAAAAACAAACGGAACATCATATGCTGACATATTTGACCTTAAAACTAACATTGATAGATATTTTAAGGTTAAATTGACATTTTTAAATGAAAATCATTTTTTTAGTGCTGAAGTAAGACAGTAAAATTCTTCATATAGTATTAATAGGTTAAGACACAAAAGTCATCGAGTTTTCATTTGGTGGTCAAATATATGTACCTCTAAAAGTCAGTTTGACGTTAGAAGTTATATTTATACATAAATAATATTTTACTTAGATTTACTTTAGGATATCCCATTTCATATTTTTTTTACTTAAATCTTTTTTATGGTTCTTACTTTTCGAGACATTTGGCCGTTTTTACAATTGTGGGATATTTTTATATTTATATACTTAAAAACTCTCCAAATAAAAGAACATGGAACATTTTTTATTTGATTACAGAAAAAAATATAAAATACTATCGTTAATATAAAAAGAACAATTATTATTTCAAAAATTAAAATAAAGGGTCATCCATAAATATACCATAAGACATAACTAAAGTATTTGATATTAGTTTAAGAATGGTGCAAAAGGTGGTACATGAAAAAGTGAACAATCTCATTCCCATAGAAAAAAATGCAAACGAAAGAAGCTAAAGACTAAAGATTAAAGTGAATGTGTAAAAATGAAAGTAAGAAATACTATTTATGAATTATATAAGCTAAACACAAATATATGTGTAAAAATATTGCAAGCAATATTGATTTATAAACCTAATAGACAAAAAGGAGAACAAATTTTAAGACTAATCAATCATCATCACTAATGGGATAAAAACTGTTCGTCATCTTCCAAGTCATCCCTAAATGGTGTGATGATCAGTGGATCTATTTGAACATCGGGTATTTGTTTTTCTCTCCAACCAGGTTTTAATTATTTTTTTCAGTATATTCCACTGATTTCCGCCAATATTCTTCTGTGATGTGGTCTAGTGCCCTTTCCAAACGAATTCAACGATCAAATTCAAGCCCAGCGTCCACATGCTTTTCATAATAGGATTTTGATCCTGCCCATATAAGTTCTATTGCGTTAAAATGGCAGTGGTATGGCGGCAATCGTAGAACTTCATGGCCCCATTCACGCACTATCTGATCAACTGCATAACATTTTGTTTTTTTTTTCAGTGATTTTGCCATTGAAAGAAGTTCAGATTTTAGCAAATTATTAAATGGTAAGGGATTTTGATTTTCGTTGATGATAAATTTCCCTTTTTGACCAACTTGCATTTGGTTGTTTATTTAAAATTCTTGAATGGTATTGCATTGTCCAATATAATTAAAGAAGGCTCTTGTAAATTGGGTTATAACTGTTTTTTTAACCATTTTTCAAACAATTCACAATTCATATTGTCATAATAGTCCAAAGTTTTAGATTTTGAAGAAAAAATTAAACTAGCAGCTGAAGCAAATCCCGTTAAAGACCTGGCATGAAGGACAATAAATCGTTTTCCCTGGCCACATCCTCTTTTCTTTTAACGCTGTTTACAGAATCATCTTGCCAAGATTTTGATCCACTCCCATTTGAAAATATCCAGGTTTTATCCATAAATACCACTTCTCTTAATTTTGAGATATCATTTTCCGTGTAATTGCTTAAAAACTGAACACGTTGGCTCACAATATTTGGTAGTTCACATAAATATCTTCTATTTGAGTCTTTTTTGTAGTAAAAACCTAAACTTTTAATTAATTTTGATAAAGCGCCAAGTGCTAAAATAGAACGTTTCTTTAAATCCTTCTTTAAAACCGCAAGTGTTATATTTGTGTTTAACTTATATAATTCATAAATAGCACTTCTTACTTCCATTTTCACAGATTTACTTAAATCTTTAATCTTTGGCTTCTTTCGTTTGCATTTTTTTTCCATTTTGGGAATAAGTTTGTTCTTTTTTTCCATGTACCACCTTTTGCACCATTCTTAAACTAATTCCCAATGCTTTAGCAACTTCTTCTTGTATATTTATAGCAAATCCTTAATTTGCTTTTTCGTTTTCGAAATAATTTACAAGATTTAATACCATTTTCTTGGATTGGGGTCGAAGAAATCCACAGAAAGGCTTTTTTCTCCATATTTTAAAATTTAATTTATCAAACTGACGTTAAATGTCATCCATGAAAATCAGGCATTTTTTTATTATAATGATTGTTATAAAGCCACTGACATTTATTACTGTATTTTCTTTTTGGACGTTAACCTTGCATATACCTGTTTCATTTACCTTACGCGTTGTATTTAAAAGGTGTCATTAAACAAGATAAAAGAAATGTAACTGCAAAAGTTTGTCGTTGATTAATTGATACACCCGCACGATAAGAGCGATTCCGAATAAAGTGATAAATTACCCCCTTTATGCCATAATATTACAGGCAGAATACCTGATTGTAAAAAATGCCTTACTGCAAACAATTGGTATAGTTTTCTTAAGTGCATCATAACTTTGTAAGAAAAACACTTCCGAAGCAAAATAATTCGTTAGGGGTGAAGGGGGATGATTTTTAGGGGTATAAAAGGGTTTATTGCAATTTCAAGCTAAACAGTAAATCCCTAATAAAAAAAGTTAAATGTAAAAGTTGTCGATATTAAAAAAACCTACAACTTATGTCAAACCATTTTTACCCTAATCTCAAAATTTTTGAGAAAAGTTGAAAAAACTGTTTTTTTGGTTTTTAATTTTTATCTTTTACAAAAATAGTTCGATTAAGCTGAAATTTGAAGCAGATATACTTTTACCGTTCTTAATAGACTGTATTTTTTCATCAATAAATATTCAGCCGTTATTATGAAAACTTACACTTACAACTTTACAAATAAAAGTACTTTACACTAGGTCATGTTTCATACTTTTAGTTATAACTTGCCCTGTATATTACCAATAGAAGCAAAATTTTGTATTTCTTTGTTTTGAACCATGCGACCAGTTTTCCCAAAATGCCGATTTTTTTCAAGTGAAGTATATATATATATATATATAATCAAAATGGCGGTTAAAAATTTTCAATTTTTATATGTTTTCATAATAACGGCTAAATATTTGTTGATGAAAGAAATACAGTATATTAGGAATGATAAAAAGTATGTCTGCTTCAAATTCGAGCTTAATCGAACTATTTTTGTAAAAGATAAAAATTAAAAACAAAAAAAAGTTTTTGCAACTTTTCTCAAAAATTTTTCAGATTAGGGTAAAAATGGTTTGAACATAAGTTGTAGGTTTTTTAATGTCGACAACTTTTACATTTAACTTTTTTATGATGATTTACTGTTTAGCTTGAAATTGCGATAAACCATTTTTACCCCTAAAAGCATCCCCCTTCACCCCTAACGCATTATTTTGGTTCGAAAGTGGTTTTCTTACAAAATTATGATGCACTTAACGAAACTCTACCAATAGTTTGCTGAAAGGCAAAAATTTATTATGACCTTTTCTGCTGCGATTCCGCCTAAGCTATAAATAACACTGCCAAATTAAAACACAATTAGATAAAGGATATTTGGGATATTTATTTTTTCTACAACACCCTGTATAGTTGGTGTGGGTCCGACGTCTCTCTCTATATCAATTATTCATTCAATCAATCAATCAATCAATTAAACTTTAAAAAACCAACAGCTGTACAATATTTTTAAAAACTATTATCAGACATTTTTTGTACTAATCCTAATTTTCCAGCAAGACGAATAATATATTAAAATAACAAACTATCCATACACTAAAAAAGAAAATAGGTACACAAAGTGGTAGTAGACAAAAGAATACTTAAAACCAAAATTAAAATTTTCCTAAAATTTAAAAACCAAATAAATAAATAAAACAAAAAATATAACTTGAAACCCCAATAAAAAACAAAATAAATTTCTTCCAGATATTTTCAAAAGCTTATTTGTATCTCTTACGATTTTCGAAATTCTGAAATATTTAAGTATTTAAGCATTTTTGCAGAAATAAATAAAAAAATAGCCACATTTATTTAAACCAATTTAATATTTCATAAAAAATTTAATATTTTTTAACCAAATATTTTGGTTATTGCATTTTTTAACAATCTTAAGTTCTACATTAATAGCTACAGGTACAATTTAAGTAGGCGCATTTTAAATAGATATTTTTTTATCCCATAATTTTTATTGCTTTGAAATTTTTTTCCCCATTTTACCTCCGTGAGTATCCCCAAGGCGTTTTTCCACTGGTCATTGTTCTAATTATTATTTTTTAGGTGGTGAATGTATGGCTTGGGATAAAGATGGACCAAAAACATTTTACGAAATAAGTGCCAGCCCTAAAGAATATATTTTTATAAAAACCAGTAATGGTGAAGAAAATGTCTCCTTTAATGCTGTTATAGGAGAAATGGCTAAACAGAATAAGAGAGCCATTCCGCTTAATGAAATTGCTTTAGCTATTGTTCATTGTTCATGTGAAATCAATTGTAATCCAAATTATAATAAGTTAAATAAAGTTTTTGGGGCTCATACTCAGAAGCAGCATACTATGGGTATATTGGCAGCGGAGACCGAAACAGAAAATATGGTACCACATAAAACTAAAATAAAAACAGAGGAAGTGATTCCACCATCCGTTGAGGATGATTGGCCAATAAACATCTCAAATAACAAAGAGGTCCATGAGAAAACAGCTGGACCAAGTGGGGTTAAAAGAGCAAGTAATAATCAAGAAAATATTGTTGCATTTAAGAAGCCCAGGATGGAGAAGGCGGAAAATGAAAGACCGTACGTAATAACGACATCGCGGTTGTTGTTCATAATCATGATCTGAGGTATCTCCTAATATTATGTTAGGGGTAATCTTTTTTATTTGAAGTATTTAAGGAGCAGGAAAGTTATTTTTTTGTTTTGCAAGTGCGGACCTATCAATTATTAAATTTTCATTCCGCAGTGCACATTGTAAGATATTTTTTAAGCTTGACTCACTTATTTTTTGTTCAAAATCTTTTTTCTTCGATCGGATGGAAATCTACATATTTTTCCAATATGTTTTCTTACCTCCAAAATGCATTACCCTGTAGGCAGTAGACGTTTCTAGGCTATGTACTTTTCGAACCATGCCCGCGAATATTTTTTTTGCAGAAGTTCACCTTCTCCTATGCCTTCATATTCACTGGTGACGTTTGTCAAGGTCAATTACCAATACACGACAATGGGTGCATTCCGGAGTACTCAGCCGCTTAACCGTTGAGTAAGCGAAGTGTCAAAATAAAGCCCTCCTATTGGTTTAATTTAACAATTTTGCCACTTGTAAAACTAAGCGGTAAAGCGGCTGGGTACCCCTGAATGCGTCCACTGAGATAGTATTAGTCCCAGAGCTAGCGGACCCTTCGAGTAATGTTAGGCCTGTAAGGCTAGACATTTTATATAGTGATGAGTCATAGCATGCTACGTACGACAATCCTCACCTGGCAAGCATCAGCCCTGCACAACATCACCCTGTATATTTTGAAAGTTAAAATATATATATATATATATATATATATATATATATATATATATATATATATATATATATATATATATATATATATATATATATATATATATATATATTATATATATATAAAAACTTGAAGCTGTAAGCTTCAAATTTTTCTAGGATTTAGTTCTTTCATAGGAAGGTTAGAAAAATATTGTCAGGCGTTTTCGATAAGCACAAGTACATACCTGCCAGGCGAACTGAAAGGTGTGGATGATTTGGATGGTCATATTTCCAAAACTAATAAAGGTAGATGTACCTAAGATTTATATAGTTATTTTCTTAAAGCTCTTTTAAAGATATTTTTAACGGTGATACTGGAGATAATATATAGGGTGAAAAAAAAGTTTTTAATGAGGCAGCCTGTATATTATATTACCATTTAAAAGATCTTAAAATACCATAGAGGATACATCTAACTTTATTAGTTTTGGAAATATGGCCATCCAAATCAGCCACACCTTTCAGTTCGCCTGGCAGGTACCTATGCTCATCGAAAACGCCTGTCAATTTTTTTCAAACCTTACTATAAATGAACTAAATGCTAGAAAAATTTCAAGCTTACAGCTCCAAGTTTTTTATTTTTATTATTTTAAACTTTAAAAATATATTTAAACTTTTAAAAATATACAGGGTGCAGGGCTGATGCTTGCTACGTGATGATTGTCATACTTAGCATGCTATGACTCATCACTATACAAATTTCTAGCCTTACAGGCCCAACGTTACTCGAAGGGTTCACTAGCTTTCCTACTAATAGTAACATATTATACCGAGATTAAATAATTAAAATGATTTTTGTTTATTAAACTAAAAAAATCATTGTTTTATGCTACCTAAAACTAAAATTAAAGAATTATTTGAATCGGTGAAAAATAGTAAGTTCAACTTGTATGAAAAGCATATTTCTGGAGTTTGGTTGCTGGACTGGGCCAAAGCCTTGTACAACTAACTCCATCATTGTCCGGAAATATATTGCTTTTTCTACATGTTACGCCATACCGGATCAGCTAAATAACTTAACACATAGGTAATGTGAGAAAAACAGATAGTCTAACATGAATACCCGCATGTAAACAATTGGATTGGATGAGTCACATACATCCTTTGTTGTTGCTTTACTGGCCGATGTCCCAATACCTATTTGCTTAACCAGTATAGGGTTTTTTCGGCACTAACAAGAAAAGAGTTGGATATCCAATTTTACTGATTTTAAAAATGTAATCTAACCTACATATTTATTTATAACCCACATTCAGGTCTGCTCTTTGCTTTGAGATTTTTAAATCGCTAGCAATCTTTTCCGGAACAAATGGAATTGTTCTTATCTTACACACACACCTAAAAGTAAGGGAACATGACGTAACAAAAAGCAAAGCTAACAAATGAGGGGCTAGTTTCAAAGTGTACAATCTCCAAAATTAGATGTTTATTTTTTATTGATAGTAGGGGAGCTCACGATGCTAAATGGGGATTTATCTCTACTCATAAAGACCTATTGGGTTGCAAAGCTTAGATGATAAGAAGAAAAAAATTTATAACTTTCTTTTGGTGGGGGCAGCAGCTATAGATTTTTAAATATGTCAAAAAATACTGTTTTTTCGTTATCCTTTAATTATTTTGTTTAAAATAAAAAAATAGCCTCGCTCGAGAATGGTAAAATGACATTTTTTTACAACTTTGTAGCCCTCCCCTTTCTTTACGTCAAGCCGTGTCCTCACTTAGTAACATGTTACAAAAACTTGTTGCTGATCCATGTTGAAAAACAAATAACTTTTTGCTTTTTTAAAAACATGTTAGATAACATTGTTGGTAACAGTGTTGAGTAGCAAACCGCGTCCTCACTTGCTACTTAACACAGTTATTAACAATGTTATCTTACATGTTTCTAAAATTTTATAAAAAGCAACTAGTTATTTGTTTTTTCAACATGTATCAGCAACAAGTTTTTGTAACATGTTACTAAGTAAGGACACAGCATCAGTCTCAAATTGTCAGATTAATGGAATATACACTTAGCATGTAATTAACGGACCCCAGCTTAATCTGACGCGCTCAAAAATTTCTGATGGATATATTTTTTTTTATGGACGGCCTAGTATACGGTGCTCATATTTGGTGGAGGTACTTAACCGGGTACAAGGTTTCCTCCAGTATATTAATCTGCCGCGCTGTAGTAAATCTCCCTCTTGGGCTCCCCTGCTATAATAAAAAAATTACCAAAAGCACTTATACATATGACGTTGAATATAATGCATTTGTTGTTTATGTGTTATTTATGTTTAAACATTCTGTTATGGATGTAGTCATGACATAAAAAATGATCCATTTTAAATTCAACGCTAAAAAATACAACTATTGGGACATTTATCTCATTGCTGTATTAAAAAGTATAGATGGAAATTGTACACTTTGAAAATAGGCCCATCAAACTTCATTTGTTTGTTGGTTTCGTTTGAAAAAAATACCTAGTAATTAACCATAGTTGATCATGGTTTTTGAACCAATGTAATACTTTTTAGTAGTTGTAAATATGGTAACTAGTACAGGAAATAAAGCTTTAAAAAAGGTATAACCTGGCAATTCTTTGGTCCTTTATGAATTGACTTGAAATTTTAACAGGAGGTAGGGAATAGCTCAAGGATCAAAACCTATATCGTACCAAAGGGCGCCAAAAGCCTGGGGGGGTGAAATTTTTTTATAACATTTTGACAACAGAAATCGATTGGAAAAGTGATTTTAAGCAAAAAATATTGTATACATTGTTTTTACAACACTAATATTTTTCAAGGTATTTGCGATTGAAAGTAACAATTTTTCGAGGAAAAAAATCGAACGTTTAATGGGTTTTTCCCTAAGAACTCGAAAAGTATGTATTTACTCACAAAAACTGTACAAAACAAAATTGTAGGTTTTAAAAGAGAAACAAAATTATTTTGTTATAATTTTTCTACGACTCAATACAAACTGAAATACGGAGTGTTAATTAATTGTTAGCTTTTTGTCGTCAAATCCAAAATTTGATAGATTTAAAGTCAAATAACGGGAAAATTCTGCATTTTTCAAGAAAAATTTATTAAATCTTTTTTAAAGTGCACAAACAGATTTTTAGCTTAAAAATTGAGCAAGTTATGATAAAAATAGGGCTAGCAACTAATTTTTTCTACGAAAAAATCAATAAAACAACCCCTAACTACCCCTAATTAAAGTTGACCTTTAATCTTTTGCAATTCCCTTAATTTATGTATTGGTAATACGTCTAAGATGTTTTAGCAATCTAAAATATCTAATTTCAAAAATATTTTGTAGATTTTTATGATCCAAAGTGGCCTATTCGAATTTGTCAAAGGAAAATTGATTGTTTTGTTTTATGTATCTCCTTTGTTATTAATATTATTTTTTTTTAAACAGGTTTTTGTAGGTTTTTAAGGGCTACAAGGCTCTGTAGGTAAAATTCCTTAAGATCCTCTGATTTTAAAATTGGGTAAGTTTAAAGGGCTCGAAAAGGGTGCTGCTCGTTCGTAAATAGAGGGTTTTAATGGACTACATCTCGCCAAATATGCACCGTACAAAAAAATTTTAGTCATTAAAAGACCTGCAATTTAAATTTTTATCATTTTTTCTTATCTCCAGTATTTTCGGAGTTATTTAGAAAAAAGGGTAAGTAATATGAAATTGTAAATAATCGTTTTTACTTTAAGCCTTAATTTTCCTAAAATTAAGCATTTAAAATTGGTCACACTTCTTAGATTTATGATTATTACCTGTATAAAGTAATCTGCAAAAGGGTAAACGTCAATTTTAATTAGGGGGTAATTAGGGCTTGTCTTATTGGATTTTTTTGTAGAAAAAAGTTAAATACTGACCCTATTTCTACCAAAAATCACTCAAATTTTATGCTAGAAACTTTTTCTGTTCAGGGTTGGCAAACTAAAAAAGCCACCTAAAAAACCACTGGCTTTTTGTGGGAAAAAACCACTATAATTTTAAACAAAAAGTCACCACACAAAAATCCATACAAAAGTCCAGTAAACAAACTTTTTTAACGGAAATACATAATTTATTAAAAACATAAAAATAAAACAACACTTATTCTAGAATACTGAAATAACATAGATAATGATAATACCCAATAATTTTACAAGTTTGGGAACTCTCTCTGGATAAAGCCTGTTTTTAAGTCATTTCAGACAAATCTATAAGTATTAAATATTGCCTACAAAATAGCAAATGTTGCAGGACAACTATGGAGATGTAAAAAAATCTGTCATTTTAATTAAATTATTATCTTTTTTAATTAATAATTAAATCTAGATTTGACAGTTTGTCACCACTTACTATATGCTGGAATACTGTTTAATACAGTTTCAAACAATGATTTTAGAATACATTTCAGTGTCTTTTATTCGTAACGGCAGGTAATTTTGTATGAAATCAGTAGATTATTCTAAAAGACATTTTTTTGTCTGCCGCCAATTTGCTAATTTGCCGCTTTGATATTAAAATTTAAGGTGAGGACGGTCAAAAATTCAGAAAAATAAAAATCCTTTAAAAACACAAAAACCACCAAAAACACAAAGAGCCGTTTTTTGCCAACCCTGCTTCTGTTTAAATAAAGAAAGGCCTTATTAGGTACTTTAAAAAAGATTTTATGAGTTTTCTTTAAAATATGCAGCATTTCCCGTTTTTAACTTTAAATCCATTAAATTTTACATTTAAGGAAAAAACTAACCATTAACAATATATATCTTTGTTCATATTGGCCGTATAAAAATAACAATAAAATAATTTTGTTCATCCTTTTAAAACCTAGAATTTTGCTTTTTACATTTTTTTTATTAAAATGCATAGGTTTCGAGTTATTCGCGAAAACCTCATTAAAAACTTCTTTTTTTTGTCAAAAAATTATTACTTTTAATCGGGAATAACTTGAAAAGTATTAGTTTTACGAAAAAACATAAAGAACATTTTTTGCTTAGACGACTTTTCCAGTCGATTTTTGTCGTTAAAATGTAATAAAATTTTCCACCCCCTAGGGTGTGGCAACCACCCTCAGGGTTTAGGCGCCCTTTGGTTCGATATAGGTTTTGTACCTTGGGCTATTTTTTATCTTCTGTTAAAATTTCCAGTCGATTTATGAAGGACCAAAAAATTGACAGGTGAAATGCTTCATTTGTACTAAACTAACTATTCTGACTATTTATATCAATGGGTGCTCACGTTAGAAAATGTAATGGTTAAAAGAACAACAACAAGTACTATTTGACGTTGATAAATATTAGAATACAAATAAATATATGTACGTATGTCTCTACTTTTCTAAGACACTCATAGAAAAATATTATTCCTAACACCTGCCCAAAGTGTCTTTTTCCGCATTTTAAGCTTATCAGAACTCCACTTCCCGTCGTTCGTCTAACTACTTTTGAGTACGGGAAAGTGTCACTTTGTGCACTTGTTAGGAAAATAACTATAGTGAAAGTTAGTGCTCATGGCACCGTTGTGCACTTTTATCTACATCATTATTTATATTTTTTACTCACTTTTATTTATACGGCCCATTAAAGGACAATTCTCACTATACGTCTCTGTTGCCGTCACGTTCCGTTTGCATAAAATATTAAAACACGCAAATCGTGTGTTATATGTCCACTATCCGTTCCGTAAATCGACGTCTAGTTATAGGGGCGCTGACAGTGTATGTGATGGATATGGAAGGTAAACGGGACGTATAGTGAGAATCGACCTTAAGTCTACTCTCAGTACAAGATATTTGAGGGATACCGTGTTCAAAATTAATAAATCTATTATGATAATAGTATGTAAAAAGTAATATGGATTTTGTTTTTGAATGTTTCTGTAATTTGTGTCATAATATAACCAAAATATTACATCAAATTTGACAATAATGTATTTTTATTTTAGAGACAAAGAAAAATCTATAGAAATTGGAAATTCAAGTTCTGTCCAACAGAAAATTAAAGCAACAAATAAGGCAGATGATAACTATATTAAAGTAAGAAAATATCTAATATAATATTTTAGTTAGAACTATACAGAGTCTTCAGAAAGGTAAGGTCAAAAATGATCGGGGTGATAGAGTGATCCAAAATGTAAGTACTTCATATTAAAAAAAGTTATGTCGCGCTTTGTTAGGAAGGTATTGATTTTCAAAGTTTGGATAAAAAAGTATTTTAATTATAACTTTAAAAATGTTGCAACAGCACCAATGATATTTGGTTTGATTTCTTCATCTTTTTTCTACAAAAAGATACACCTTATTTAAATTAATTTTTATAAGATCGCATTTTAAATCCAGACATACCAGCGTTTTAAATGTAATAAAAAAATTATTTTGTTGAAATAATCATTAAATGTGATAAAATTATTAAAATTGGTGCTTGTGAGCCTCTTAAACTTTATAATACAGGTTAAGACTGTTTTTTATAATTTAACGATGTTTTAATAAGCTTCTCAAAAAATTGAATTTTTTATTACAAGCAAATGATGGTATGTCTGGATTTAAAATGCAATTTTATGAAAAACGGTCCAAGATATCGATCCAAATTAGGTATACCGTTTTTGTACAAAAATTATAAAGGAATCAAATGGTCAAAGCAAAATGTCAAATTTGTTACCTGTGTTAAAAACGCATACATTAAATGCAAAAAAAAGTCACACCCCGTATAATTCCGACTTACTGAACAGCCGTTTACCTATGGAAAGAAGCATTAGTATGAGGTTATTTTGTGCCCAAAAATCATTGGTACAGTGACAACAGTTCCAAAGTTATAATTAAGATTTTTTTAATTCTAACTTTGAAGGTCAATATCCCCCTAACAAAGCGTGAAAAAACTACTTTTTATATGAAGTACTATAATTATTTTGGCTCATTCTATTACCCCTATCATTTATGACCTCGCCTTTCCGGACACCCTGTTTATACAAGGTTATTTATATGTGCCCTGAAATATTTCAGAGTACATAGAAAATAAATGAAATAGAAAGTTTTAATGAACAAAATAACATTTGCAAACCTGATTTATTACTTCTGAACTTTGAACTTAAAATCAAATGATTTAGCTGCAGTTACTGCAGTTTGATAAACATTTAGTAATTGCCTGCTAATTGGTTATTAAAAATTTGGGTTCAAAGTTTTCAAAATATTCTTTAAGTTGCATTATTATTGTTTTGTCGAACTTAGTTTTGGTAAATATATAAAGACCTTCCACGGATTTTTTTTTAAAGTCAGTCTTGATAATTTTATGCTTTTTAAAAAATGTGATTTACAAGGAGTAAATTTTGTTTTTGTAAAATCTACCTTTATTTTTTATTTTTGTTTAAATTATCAATTTAATTTTTGTTTATTAGGGAGTCTTGGTAAATTTTATATTTTTAAAATTTATTTTTTTTAATCTATAATCTATAATTTGAACTTTTAGAGTAAGCCGCAACCGTCGCAAAAGAGAAAAGCAGATGAAGAGCTGGAAAAATCTAGCGCCAAAAAGATAAACCCCTTTAGGTTAATTATACTGAGTTCAAACCAACCAAGTAAGTCTAGTGACGAAGAGAATCCTTTCGAGCTAACCAGAAAAGCTAGTGAGCGCTCCTTGGCATCAAAATGCTCTTCAAATGATGATGACAATCCATTTGCCAGAATATCTAGACTTGGTAAAAGAACATGTAATGTTGAAATAAAAGAAGAACCAGTAGTACCAAAAAAAGAACCAAGAAAAGAAATACAACTAGTTCCATTTAAAACAGACATGTCTTGTTTATCATCGCTTAAAAGAAGCTTCTTGAATTCCACGTGGATGTCCAAGTGTACAACAACAGTAAAAAGCGAAATCAAAGAGGTTGATGAGGAATTACAAAAAATTGCGGAAGTTTTTAGAAATTGTGTTAGAGTTGAGGTTTTACCTGCCTTTAATAGAAGTGAACACTCTAAGGTTGGTTCTAATAACACTTCTGTTGGCAGTGGCGATGGAAAAAATAATTTTAAGAAGTTTAAAAAGGTAAGTATCTACCTTTTAACCAATATAATCGTACAGTAGAACTACGGTAATCCGGACAAATATAGTTTAGGTATGTGTTCGAATTAGAGAATTGTCTGGATTACCGAGGTAGTGCTCATAATTAACCACACTCAGGGTTGACTTTTTAGCGTTATTTATTGCAACGTTAACTTTATGCTTAACAAAACGGCATAGTACGGACATACATATGTAGCAAAAAAAATGTAGTGAAACTCAAATGTATGCAATGTACATATTATACTCTAATGTTGGACGCCAAATAAAAACTAATTCACACCACATTCTACAGAATGTACACGGATGAGATTTACAAAGGGAGAAATTAATCAAAAATTTATTTAAAAAAAAATATTAATTTTCCATTAAAATGTTTGCTTTCCAAATAATTCACGAATAGAAAATGTTGATTTTGCATACAGGGTTTGCAAAAACTTAAGATTTTTCTTCAAGAGTAAGCTACCCTATTTTTTTTTAGATAAATGATATAGAGATAATTTATTGAGAATAACGTTTTTAATCGATAAGTACAATAATAAAAATTTTTAATGAACTCCATAACTTGGCGAAAACGCCTTAATCACATTCGTTTACAGCTGAAAAATTGTGTTGTGTAGGAATTTGGTAGAAGCAGGTGTTTAAAAAGTATATTATAAAAGTCTTCTAGGTCATTTTATTTTAAAAATTAAAATAAGTAATTTTTGATAGAACCAAAATCGGTTTCATGGAATTATTTAAAATGCTATTTAAAATAAATTATCTAAATAATATTTTGCTTAAAAACTAAAACTCAACTTTATTCTTGGAGGAAAATCATGTTTTTGCGTACCCTGGTACAAAATCAACATTTTCTCTTTGTGAATCATAATCATTTGTAGCTAAGCTTTCTTTACTTTTTTGCATTAAGTCGTCATTTGTCGAGCCTTTTGGCAGAGTATCCAGATTGTAGAGATAAAAATCTGAAAGTGTCCGAACTGTACCAGGTGTCCGGATGACTGGAGTGTCCGGTTTACAGGGTGTACGGTTTGTCGAAGTTGTCCTGTACTTTAATTTAGGTGTGTACGTTGAAGTTTAATGATTAATAAAATAAATAAACTTAGAATTACTTACTATTTCAAGTGTGACTTTGCAAGTGTTCATGCATGCAATACCATTAGTAAAGATACAGTGTGTTTCGGGATATGTGTTACAAAAGATAAATAGTAAGTAACTTGGCCACAAAAAATGTATGCCAAAAAGTAGTTTTAGTAATACCCTTTTACGTAAATTTTACCTGATTGCGATATCTTAGCCCATTTAAAAGTTAAAGAGAGGGAGGACTTTTAAAACCTCATTGTCACATACATTGGCTGGGTTTATCCAACTTTCTAATTGTAATTGTGTTTCTTAATTTTAGGAACTGACTGAAATTTGATTTGTTGTAATTTTCGAATCATCCAATCAAGAGCCAAGTTTTTAAGAATTATATTGTTTTATTTCGTTTGGTAAAACACCTGGTGATTAAGTAAAAGTATTTCTCTTTCTTATTCGTATACGCTTTTTTATGAATATAACTGTAATTAAATGATCCAAATAAAAATTTATAATTTAAATTAAAAACTAGTAAAAGGTAATAATAAATATGTAAAATGCAATATGTCAATCTTGTGTTAAAATTTAGCAAGCAATTAAAAAATATATTTATAGTCCTGACATTAATTCTTTTATTACCAAAACAATCATGAAACATGTTAATGGGAGTGTAAAAAGTTAAAACGCTTCTAAAAAATTAATGTTTTCATTAGGAAAGTCTCAATGTTAATGTATCTCTAATAAAGATCAGAAAAAATAACAAGGCTGGCTAATTTATTTTCTTTTTTTAACTATGAGGAACGCGTTTTTCCTTTTCCGTGCTTAATTCAACACTGTACTGTAAGCTTGTGTAGTTCGTGAGCGAACTAGTTCGGTGAATCGGTTCCTGTAAATGAACTAACTGAACTAATTCGCACATATCACCGTAAAACCGTTTACTAGCTCTGAGGCGTGCACGTCTGCCCGATTTTGTTTATGGGTTTTTCACGGGTTTTCTTGTATAATGCTCACCGCCGAGAGCGACTAGGTTTGGATTATTTATCAAAATTCGTCGAAAACATTAATGCAAACTAATAAACTGTTTTTTTGTTTAATATTCTTTTATTAAATTTAAGAACATTATCTCGTAAATAAGTGTCTATACCGGGAGACTCGGTCTTGTAACGCTCATTGATTTGTAGGTTAACACGCAGGTTTGGGTCGTATTCGAATACTCAGTATTATGAATAGTATTCAGAATACATTTTGCCGGTATTCGAATAGTATTCGAATACATTTGTGTGTTTGGTATTCGGTATTCGGCAGAATACTTTTTGGTTAGTATTCGGGATTCTGTATTCGAATACTTCAGAAGTATTCGACGAATATTTGTATACCGGCGTTCCCAGTATTCGAATACTGAAAAGTGTAAGCAGTATCCAAATACCAAAAATGTCATGA